>SJYT01007876.1:2331-24578 GCA_006410635.1 Cephalophus harveyi
GTGAGTCTGAGTGAACTCCGGGAGTTGGTGATGGACAGGGAGGCCTGATGTGCTGTGATTCATGGCGTTGCAAAGAGTCAGACATGACTGAGTGACTGAACTGAACTGAATTAGCTAAAATTTAAATATTCACGTGTGACTACCATATTGGACAGTACAAATCTTGAGAAAGGATAAATGACAACAGAATCTTTGAGTTACATGCAGTGGGATTTCTCTGATAGAAATGTAACTGAATTGGAGGAGAGGAAAGGAGATGGTTAAAGAGTTGTCTTCTCCCATTTTTTCTTGCTTCTCTTTTTCTACTTTTCATTCTTCCTTCTATCTCATATAGCATTGACCTCAGGGAACCCCAGAGTTATTAACCTCATCATCATATGAAAAGTCAAAGGTGGGCCCCAAGGGGAAGGTGGGAGGGCAGTCTTTCTGTAGCTCTGATTTTAGCCTTAAAGGTTAAAGCATGCTTGCAAGTCTCACAAATGCCAGCTCAGTTCACCAGGGGAAGACCTGAAAGAAAAGTGGAGCAAAAGCCTAGCTAGTGATGAGTTTACATTTCCTGGGGCCTTTATTGGGCCTCTATCCATTAGAAGCTTAGCTGGGGTTCAGAATCCAGGCACTTCAATTCTTTGCTATAAAACTTGAGAAAGAACTATCAGCTTTTAAATTCCCTATTTAGAACCCTGCTTTTAGCTGCTGTTAGATACAAACTTTAGAAATAATATTATCAAGTTTCTTCCTCCAAAAGACTACAAAGTGCTGGCCACCTGATTCTTGTTAAGATGATACATGAAAATAATGGCAAGAAATGTGCACTTTTGTCCTCTACACTTCCTTGAAGATGATTGATGTGTTCCTTAGCCTTTTGGAGGCACCCACTCTGCCTTGAAAAGAATGAGAATTGTTGCCGCAGAAATGCAAAGAGGAAAAAAGTCAAGTGGAGGTTTTCTGACTTTCATTATAGGCTATTGCAGTCCACAGTAGAAATAAGTTTTGAAAGGTGAAACTTTTAAGTTAGAAGAGGTTCATTATGAAAGGAGAGGCTTTGAGAATCACAAAGGTAGCCCTCAAGCATGCAGGACCTGAAGACTGTGCCAGAATATCACACTGGAAAGGGAAACAAAAAGATCCAGACAAATTGCTTCCAGGGCCTCAAAATGATGCAAATGCTAAGCTAATACATGTAAAGCTTTTAGCATTTGAGACCTGAAGGGAAGTAGGTGGTAGGATGAGGCGTGGATTTGGAGAAGCAGCAGGGGTGGGGCCCTTGTCTAAGGGAACCACAGAGAAGGATACAAAGTCAACAACAGAAGGTTACTGAGCCATGGTAAGGTGGGGCTTGTGGAAGCCAGACCAACCCTGCAGGCCATCCACCAGCATGATGAGAGGCACTACCCACATCTGAGCTAAGAATCCACGCAAACTCTTCATGGTCTTAGCTTAGAGCCAAGCTCTGTCTTTATAATCTGGATGCTTTAGTCCCTCTTTCTATGCTTTGTCTTCCTGATTACGCTACTTTGTAGGAGACCTTGTCTTGAACTTTTTTGGTAGAAAAGCAGCTTTCTGATTTTCTCCCTTGTGGGCTGAACTGCTGGTTATATGTGTTGGTATTAGGCTTTCACCTCTGGCTGCACTAACCAAGAGGATATTTCCAACCTGATCAATCAGAATCAATATTAATAATCTTGAAGACACTCAATACAATTGAATTAATTTCTCAAGCCTGTTTCAGGAGCCAACTCTAAATTAGGCACCAGGCTGATTACCAGTGAGACAAAGTTGAATAAGACATGGCTTCTGAGTTCTGCCTACCTCCTTAAAGGTGATGCTCTTCATCTAATATCTGTCTGTTGCCCATGTGAGGCAACTGGTAGACATGGAAACATTCCAATAAATGAGTCTGAATTCTTTTCTTTTACTTTTTGGCTGCAGACTATTCCTGANACAAAGTTGAATAAGACATGGCTTCTGAGTTCTGCCTACCTCCTTAAAGGTGATGCTCTTCATCTAATATCTGTCTGTTGCCCATGTGGGGCAACTGGTAGACATGGAAACATTCCAATAAATGAGTCTGAATTCTTTTCTTTTACTTTTTGGCTGCAGACTATTCCTGACTCATCTGATAGTGACTCATGTAGCCCTTAAAGAGCTTAAAGAAGATATTTGGTGGCTCTGTGTACTCCCTTTTCTCTCTAGTTCTTGCCCCTGTCACTCAAACTTAGCCCTGGAACCCCTTCCTACTCCCAAGCCCACCCCGGTGTCCCTCCTCCTGGAACTGGGATGGACTCCTCCATGCTCCCAGTGCTGGATTCCTATTGGCTTGGTTGTTTCCATTTAGCTGTTAGAGACAGCTGCTTGAGGGTGGCTGAGTGGGTAGCTGGAGGCTGTCCAGCTCCATTTGGCTTGTGATAATAATTTAGAAGGTTTTGTTTCTTTCATTTGTTTCCCATTATGGTTTCCAAAAAATGGAAATTTGTCTGCTGAGTGGGATGCAAAGGTAGCAGGTGGGCGAGGCTGGGAAAACGGGACTGGGTGCCTCATGCCTGCCACCTGTTAGGCTGAGAAATTCATTCCTTTCTCTTTTGCGCTTTGTCCCCACCATCTGCCAAGCTGTGTTAGTCAGGTCTCTTTGGTTAGAAGTAGCAGGAACTAACAACCTCACTTAAATAAAATGGACGTTTATTTTAGGTCTGTGTACAGGGATCTTGCCCAGAAGCCAAGGACAAGTGACCTCAGGAAGGATCTGGAATAAATCTTCGGCTGTCTTCCTTTTTTATCCCTTTCCTCTGTGTCTCATGATTCACTGGCTTTCTCCCTACCCATCTCGCTGTCTCTGTCTCCCTCTCTGTGTCTTTCTCTGTAGACTCTCTTCTCAGGATTCTGGCCCATCAGGTGGAATGTGGCCACCCCACAGCATCCAAATTCACATGTTACTATTTTGTTCAGCTGCAGAGACTGACCAGTGCCATCCAGGCCCAGTTCAATACGCCATCTAAATGGTGGGCTTTAGTCCAGTGCTTACCTCTGGTCTAATCAACCATAATGAGAGGGGTGGGGACATGTAATGTCAACTTGATGGCAGGATGCACTTCTGTGGACCAAGAGACAATTCTCAAATAAGGGGAAACAATCAGGAATATGGGCAGACTTACTAGGTATTTGTATCTTGAGACAAGCTGCATCTTACACATTTTTCCTTCTTGATCCTTTCAGCTCATTATTTATATGCTTTTGCCATAAGGAAGAGATAATCACTGTAATTCTTCAAGGCTATCCACCTACATCCTGGCCAGAATTATATACTGGCAGGCCATGGATCTCACATGTTAACGACTTGGTCTCTAAATTCATTAAAGATGCTGAGGTCCATTAACATCTGAGTGTCTCTGCCCCAATAACTGTTGAGCATCCTAAGACAACAGTAAATGAAATGGCTGTTTGACTTTCTGGGGTGTTCAATTCTCCTTCTACTTACCAAAAGCGGATATCCCTTTCTTTGAATTAAAGCCCTGACTTTGCTGAGCATCCACTGATACAGTTATAACTTCAGGTTCCTCCTCTGCACTTCAATTTACTCATCTTCAAGTAGCATAATAATATCCCTCATTAACTAATTCAGGGATTTACTGAATGCCTACTACACACCAAGCATTGTGCTAGGCTTGTGTGTGTGTTCCAAAGTAATTTGAAGACCTACATTAAGAAGAAAAAAAGTATTTCAGTTGTCATGGTATGCATAT
This sequence comes from Cephalophus harveyi, assembly GCA_006410635.1. Lineage (NCBI taxonomy): Eukaryota > Metazoa > Chordata > Mammalia > Artiodactyla > Bovidae > Cephalophus > Cephalophus harveyi. The sequence goes on from SJYT01007876.1 coordinate 6,069, forward strand.
TTAATGATTATCACAAAGTAGACACCAAAAGAATTACAAAGAATAATAGAACAGTTGTGCATTCATGGTCAATTTAAGGAATAAAATATTCCCACGGCAGTTGAATTCTCTGTTAACCTCTTCCTGAATACACATTCTGCCTTTTTCCCTCAGGTAACCACTTTTCTTTATTTAGCATTTATCATTATCATGCATTTTTTACATATTTAGGTTATGGGTTACCTATGTTCCCCCACCACCAAATATGTTTAAGTCCTAACCCCCAGTTTCTTTGGATGTGCCTTTTTCTGGAAGTAGACTTTTTGTAAATTATCAAGTTAAGGAGACATATGTATACTTGTGGCTGATCCATGTTGCTTTATGGCAGAAAACAACACAATATTGTAAAGCAATTATCCTCCAATAAAAAAAATAAAAAAGAAGGGAAGATTAGGGTGTGATCCAATTTGATTGAGTCTTTGTTGTTATTGTTGTTTAGTCACTAAGTCATGTCTGACCTTTTGCAACCCCATGGCCTGTAGCCCATCAGGTTCCCCTGTCCACGGAATTTCCCAGGCAAGAACAATGGAGTGGGTTACCATTTCCTTCTCTGGGGGATCTTCTTGACCCAGGGAGCAAACTCACGTCTCCTGCATTGTGGACGGGTTATTTACCACTGAACCACCAAGGAAGCTCCTTGGGTCCTTGTAAAAAGGGAAAATTTAAACACAGAAACAAACACACACACAGCAAGAATGCCATGTGAAGATGAAGGCAGAGATGAGGATGATTCATCTACAAGCCAAGAACACTGGCTTGGAGGAACAATTTGCCATCTGACAAATGCCAGTAAATCACCAGAGCTGGGAGGAAAGTATAGAATGGATCTTCTTTCCAAGCCCTCACAAGCAACTAGCTTTTTCCCAGAGACTCAAGAAATTACAATTCAGTAGAATCTCCTATTCTACTAAATCCCATCCGCTGCTGCTGCTAAGTCGCTTCAGTCGTGTCCGACTCTGTGCGACCCCGTAGACGGCAGCCCACCAGGCTCCTCCGTCCCTGGGATTCTCCAGGCAAGAACACTGGAGTGGGTTGCCATTTCCTTCTCCAATGCATGAAAGTGAAAAGTGAAAGTGAAGTTGCTCAGTCATGTCCAACTCTTAGCGACTCCATGGACTGCAGCCTACCAGGTTCCTCCGTCCATGGGATTTTCCAACCTAGAAGCTTATATATATATGGTTTTTAAAAATTCCAGTGACATGCTGCACCCCAGCTTAGTTATAAATTACAATCTCTGGGGAGGGAGGGTCCAGGAATTAACAGTTTTAAAAGTTTCTGAGGTCATACCAATGTTCAGCCAAGAACAAGAACATTGGCTTAGAGGATACCATTCTGAAAGGCATTGCAGGACACACCTTATATTAGTTTCAATGACAATAAAGTGAATTTGAATAGAAAGTCACCATCTCAGGGCTTCTCTACTGTTGTTAGAATGATTTATGAGTGGAAACAGCAAATGGGCAGCATTGAGGTGGGAAAGAGAGCAACACTGTTGCAAATTAAATGCTTTGAGTTTTTCTCTTTGCTTGTGAAAACTGCAAAATATTATAAGCTTTGCCAAAACAGGGCTGTATTCCCACTCTGTAACAATCTATCTCTTGTAGCAATTCTAATTCTAGCATCCAAAGGCCCTCCCACAGTACCCTCTGGTTCACAGATCCCAATGAGGTTGCATATTTCATCTCAGAAATTCATTCTTCCTTGAACTTATAACATGTTTGCACTCTGAGGGCATTTAGAAGGAATTGCTTAGAAAAAGGCCTGCAGGGAGCCTGTTGTAATGATGCGGTTTTAAAGAACTTCCCAGACCACTTGTGGGGAATCACTAACCACCCACTGTGTTTCGTTTTCTTTCCTGATCTCCAAGCTTTCTGCAGTCCTTCCATTTGATTTCCAAGGAAGAATTTACAGTGTATGGCTGACTGAAGAACAACTGCATTTCATCCAAAAGTCTTGTTGGGTTTCCACTTCTCACCAGGAGAACCAAGTCATATTTTCCCGCAGTTTTCTCCAATATGTTCACTTTTATTTTGTTCCACGTCCTCCCTTAAGATAGAATGAATGGGGGAGGCTGGTAAACATGTATGCCCTTGGCAAGCAGGCTGCAAATACAGATCTGATTCTAAATGGGGAAGCAGAGATTCCAGCTGTGTTTGTGTGTGTGTGTGTGTGTGTATGCCTGTGTGTATGGGTGTGTACTTGAATCTTTTGGGATGTGGGAATAGGGAAGACAATAGATCTTCTTCTACAGCTTCAAATAATGACCAAATAGGAGCTCAGGTTTCTCTCCCTGCACCCACTTGATTGGGTTTCATGATACTAGTGTCGTGTGAGTGTGTCAGTCTCTGATCTTCCTGTTCAGTTAATCATTTACCTGACAACCAATTGTTTCATATGGATAAAGGCCCATGTTTGGCATTCAGAGGCCATAATTGAAAGTCCTGGAAGTTTGCTTTCGAAGCCACATTTTTAACCAGAGGAAGCCAATTGCCTTTTAACTACCAGATCACATCGCCTTTTATGTGAATTCAGTCGAGTAGGTTTTCTTTAAAAAGTAGACTCCATGTTCTTCCCCCATCTGTTTCAAATGTTTTATTCAGTATTTGTTTCTCATCAAAATTCGAGTGTCACTTCCCACGTCGTCACATATCAGAGGCTAGTTTGCTTTCCAATGAAATGCCCCTTGTTGGCTGTCCTCCTCTTCTGTGCATTACAATTGTTCATGTTTCCCCTTTCTAAATCAGGGTGAAAAAGACACCACAGGTGTTGTCATCTTTAGCATATTTTTCTTTCAGCTCTGAATAAAGACAGTGGCTCTGCAGTGTCTGATATGAGTCTATGGGCTAAATTGATAATGAACCTATTGAAACAAATAGGCCAGCAATTGTTCTAGCCAGGCCAAAGGAGGCAAGCAAAATGCCAGTTGCAGACCCAGTGGTGAGCCAGATGTGGACAGCAGAGGCAGTACTGGATTAATGAAATCGCAAGGGCTCAGCTTGCACCGGAACTAAAGCGGCTTTGGGAAAGGCATATGGCAAAAATAAGCCAAAGTTAATCACAAAGTCAGGTGTCCAATAAAGCAGCATCTGCTTGTAAAGGAAGGCACATCGGTCCCTGCCTCGTGACTTTTCTCCTGCTCTTGTCTAGCAGGAGGACACGCAGGGTGGCATTAGCAGGACAACCAACCACAGCGCTGCGGCTGCCAGGGAGGCCAGGGAGCTTGGCCCTTGTGTGCCTGGGGCCCCAGGCCCGCTGAACTCCTGCTCCAGGAAGCTGGTGGTGGATCTGATTATGGCCAGAGGAGAGGGCAGTTCTGGTACTAGTCCCCACTGCCTCCCTTTTCCTCCCTGCTCAGAAAACAGTTGCTATCTTGCTCTCTAGTTTTTGAAAATGGCCACTACCTTACTCTCTAGTTCCTCCCAGCTCTTCCTGTCCTACCGATTATCAGCAATTGCCTGTGCACTCAAGTGCATGGCCTCATTCACAGAACTTTGGCAGAACGTCAGTGTCATGTTTTTCCCTCCACCTTTAATAGTGGCATCCCATTTGGCCACCTGAATCTAAGTCTGTCATAACTGCCACAAAAAGCTTCTATGTCCAGGAGTTTGTAACACTCCCACGCTCTTCCCTAAGAGACAAGAAGAGGCCAGAGGGTTGTTGACTGCCCAAGGCTTGCTGCCTTCCTTGGTATTTGTTTCTGTAGTCGTTATAGATGATGACCCTGGTTTTTGCTTTGGGTGGTTCTGCCTGTAATCCAACTGCATTTTCTGGGGGATATTAGTGAGATGTATATGAATGTCATTTAAGAAAATAGCTTCCCAAGTCATTGAAACACCTGGGTATTACAAAGATTTCTTATTGTACAATTCTTGTTTATTGTACAGAGACACAACATATTTATTTATTTTGGCTTGCTGGGTCTTCATTGCTGCGTGGGCTTTTCTCTGGTTGCTATGAGTGGGGTCTACTCTCTAGTTGTGGGGTTTGGGCTTCTCTTGTGGTGAAGCAGGGGTTATAACACAGGTTCAGTAATTGTGGTGCCTGGGCTTAATTGCTCCATGGCATGTGGGATCTTCCCAGACCAGGGATCGAACTCATGTCTGCTGCATTGGCAGGCGGATTCTTTATCACTGAAACAGCAGGGAAGCCCATGGCTCAGTATTTTTAAGAGGTTGACATGCCTTGTGATTGTAAACAGTTGATTGATAGAGCCGACAAAATTTCCCAGTTATTTTAGCCTTAGAACCCTGCTTGAGGAGAATATTTATGGGTTGAAATGTGCTTCCCTAAATTCATATATTGAGGGACTGTTTTAGTTTGGTCTGCAAAAACAAAAATACCATAGATTTGGTGGCATAGCCAAGATTTGTGTCTCACAGTTCTGCAGTCTGGAGAGTTCAAGATCAAGGTACTGGCAGATTCCGTGTCTGGTAAAGGTGAACTTCCTAGTTATAGATGGCTGTCTTCTCACTGTGCTCACATGGTGGAAGAGGCAAAGCGGTTCTCTGGGGGCTCTTTTATCAAAGGTCACTAACACTAGCCCACTTTTCAATACTCTACCCTCATGATCTAATCACCTCCTGAAGCCCCCACCTCCTAATATCATCATTTTGGGGAAGAAGTTTTGACTTTTGAATTTTGGGGCGACACAACATTCAGTCTGGAAACCCTAATTCCCAGCACCTCAGAATGTGACTTTATTTGAAAATAGAGTCATTGAAGATGCAATTAGTTTAAGATGAGGTTGTACTGGAGTAGGCTGGGCCCCTAATCCAATATGACTACAGTCATTATAAAAGGGAGAAATTTGAGCATATCAACAGAGACACACACATACAGGAAGAACGCATGTGAATATTGGAGATATACTGCTGCAAGCCAAAAAACTACCAGAAGCTAGGAGAAAGGCCTGCAAGAAATCTTCTTCCAGGCTTCTTCCAGGCCTGAAACTAGTTTTATAATTTGAGCATTTGGGGCTATCAGAAGGCAGTGTACCCCTGAAACTAGTTTTCTTCTTCCAGGCCTGAAGAAATCCCAGCCTTCAGAGGGACTGTAGCCCTGGTGATGCCTCCATCTCACATTTCTAGCCTCCAGAACTATGAGAGAACAAATATTTGTTGCTTAAACCACTCAGCTTGTGGTAATGTATTATGGCAGCCCCAGGAAAATAATACGGTATTCAAGGGAATCCTGCTTTGAAGAACTTACCTTGAGAAATGCTGCTAAACAAGCTTAACGGAATAACAATTATATCAGTCTAAGAGGTTGAGTGCCAAAGAATTGATACCTTCAAATCGTGGTGCTGGAGAAGACCCTTGAGAGTTTCTTGGACTGCAAGATCAAACCAGTCAAGCCCAAAGGAAATCAACCCTGAATATTCATTGGAAGGACTGATGCTGAAATGGAAACTCCAATTCTTTGGCCACCCGATGCAAAGAGCATCATTGGAAAAGACCCTGATGCTGGGAAAGACTGAAGGCAAAAGGAAGAGAGGGCAGCAGAAAATGAGATGGTTACGTAGTACCACTGACTCAGTGGACATGAATTTGAGCAAACTCTGGGAGATGGTGGAGGACAGAGAAACCTGGAGTGCTGTAGTTCGTGGGTTTACAGAGTTAGACATGACTTCATGACTAACAACAGCAACAAAGAACGTATTTTTTGAAGTTTAAGATTTTCAGAAGTTTAAGGCTCAGCAGATGACATGAGCCTCTACATAGAAAATCCTAAAGACTCCATCAGAAAATTACTAGAGCTAATCAATGAACATTAAAGTTGCAAGATATAAAATCAACAAATCCCTTGCATTCCTATACACTAATAATGAGAAAGTAGAAAAAGAAATTAAGGAAACAATTCCATTCACCATTGCAACGAAAAGAATAAAATACTTAGGAATATATCTACCTAAAGAAACTAAAGACCTATATATGGAAAACTATAAAACACTGATGAAAGAAATCAAAGAGGACACTAATAGATGGAGAAATATACCATGTTCATGGATCGGAAGAATCAATATAGTGAAAATGAGTATACTACCCAAAGCAATCTACAGATTCAATGCAATCCCTATCAAGCTACCAGCGGTATTTTTCACAGAACTAGAACAAATAATTTCAAGATTTGTATGGAAATACAAAAAACCTCGAATAGCCAAAGCAATCTTGAGAAAGAAGAATGGAACTGGAGGAATCAACCTGCCTGACTTCAGGCTCTACTACAAAGCCACAGTCATCAAGACAGTATGGTACTGGCACAAAGACAGAAATATAGATCAATGGAACAAAATAGAAAGCCCAGAGATAAATCCACACACCTATGGACACCTTATCTTCGACAAAGGAGGCAAGAATATACAATGGAGTAAAGACAATCTCTTTAACAAGTGGTGCTGGGAAAACTGGTCAACCACTTGTAGAAGAATGAAACTAGATCACTTTCTAACACCACACACAAAAATAAACTCAAAATGGATTAAAGATCTAAACGTAAGACCAGAAACTATAAAACTCCTAGAGGAGAACATAGGCAAAACACTTTCCGACATAAATCACAGCAGGATCCTCTATGATCCACCTCCCAGAATACTGGAAATAAAAGCAAAAATAAACAAATGGGATCTAATTAAAATTAAAAGCTTCTGCACAACAAAGGAAACTATAAGCAAGGTAAAAAGACAGCCTTCTGAATGGGAGAAAACAATAGCAAATGAAGCAACTGACAAACAACTAATCTCAAAAATATACAAGCAACTCATGCAGCTCAATTCCAGAAAAATAAACGACCCAATCAAAAAATGGGCCAAAGAACTAAACAGACATTTCTCCAAAGAAGACATACGGATGGCTAACAAACACATGAAAAGATGCTCAACATCACTCATTATCAGAGAAATGCAAATCAAGACCACAATGAGGTACCATTTCACACCAGTCAGAATGGCTGCGATCCAAAAGTCTACAAGCAATAAATGCTGGAGAGGGTGTGGAGAAAAGGGAACCCTCTTACACTGCTGGTGGGAATGCAAACTAGTACAGCCACTATGGAGAACAGTGTGGAGATTCCTTAAAAAACTGCAAATAGAACTGCCTTATGACCCAGCAATCCCACTGCTGGGCATACACACCGAGGAAACCAGAATTGAAAGAGACACATGTACCCCAATGTTCATTGCAGCACTGTTTATAATAGCCAGGACATGGAAACAACCTAGATGTCCATCAGCAGATGAATGGATAAGAAAGCTGTGGTACATATACACAATGGAGTATTACTCAGCCATCAAAAAGAATTCATTTGAATCAGTTCTAATGAGATGGATGAAACTGGAACCTATTATACAGAGTGAAGTAAGCCAGAAAGAAAAACACCAATACAGTATACTGACACATATATATGGAATTTAGAAAGATGGCAATGATGACCCTGTATGCGAGACAGCAAAAGAGTCACAGATGTATAGAATGGACTTTTGGACTCTGAAGGAGAGGGAGAGGGTGGGATGATTTGGGAGAATGTCATTGAAACATGTATACTATCATGTAAGAAACAAAGCGCCAGCCTATGTTCTATATAGGATACAGGATGCTTGGGGCTGGTGCACGGGGATGATCCAGAGAGAGGATATGGGGTGAGAGGTGGGAGGGGGATTCAGGATTGGGAGCTCATATACACACGTGGTGGATTCGTGTCGATATATGGCGAAACCAATACGGTATTGTAAAGTAAAATAAAGTAAAAATAAAATTAAAAAAAATTTCCTGTATATTTGTGAGTAAAGTTAATTTTAGCTACATTGAAGTTATTTCACATTTAAAAGAAAATCTTAGGTCAACCGTACCAGGTATTTTATAAAGCAAATGGGCACACTGCCCTCTGATATCACCAACTGCTCAAATTATAAAACTAGTTTCATTAACTTAAGCTGATGATAATCTTTTGCCTTGCTTCAATAACTGCAGCAGACTTTAATTAGATGGGTTGGCAAAAGTGTCCCAAGAGTTTCGGTAGCTGTCTTTATTGTATCGCTATTTCCCACTGGCTTGAATTAAAATGGAACATCCTACAATTTGTGGCTGCACAGGAACTGGTGATGTAGCTATTTTATTGAGGAATTCCTGATATTGAATAGTGATACCCAAATTTGGAGTTTTCACAGACCAGTAATTTTTTTTAATTAAACACTGACATAGATTTATAAATGTTTTCTTTTGTCAAATAAACATATTAAAACAGCAACAGATGACAAAATATAAAGGAACAGTCATTGTGGACTAGCAACATCATTTAAACATTTTATTTTTCCAAGTAAGAATATTAAAACAATAACCAAGTACCAAACCAAAATACCCCAAACCAACATCTCTAACAAAGGTGCACTAGTGATACTGTTTACAAAAGTATGTTTCCCAAACCAAAAAGGTAGAAAGGACAAAATATCATGATGATATTGGTGGGTTATGTGTTTTGAGTGCTATGTGCCAGGCATATTCTAAATGCTTTATGTGTGTGCACTGAATTAATCCTCACAAAAAACTGTAAGGTTGAAACTACTACCTCCATTTTAAAAGAAGGGAACCTGAGGAACCAGATTTAAAAGTTGCCTAGGATCACCCTCTGGAAGGTAGTGAGGCTGGGAGTTGAATTTATAAGTCTAGCTCCAGAGTATATGATGTGATTTTGAATATGATATGATATTGTCTCTAACAAAACAGTTCTTCCTGAAAAGAAACCCACAAATTGAGTGTGTGTGGATGTTTTTATTCTATTTTCCCCATTATCCTGCATGCCTGTGATAACATCATCACAGAACAGCCAGGAATGGCAGTTCGGAAGCCCCAGGCAGCTGCTCTGAAGGCTATATGACAGCAAGGAACCCAGAACTGAAACGCACCGTGCTGTTTACAGAGGGAATTCCTAAGGTAGGCAGATGAAATGGCTCATTTTTCTTTGATTAGGCATCTCTATTTTGTGGTAGGGCTTGAGCAACCTTAAAAAAGGTGAGTACAACCAATCATTTCAGCTGACATTTTGAAAATACTTCAGGGTGGCAGCAAGTTAATGTATCAAATATCATTAAAGGTGTAAAACAATAAAACAAGTCTAATATACTTTAAACTTAACCTCACAATCCAGGTTGTGGTTCAGTGCTGAGCTTGGGTGTGCATGTGTGTGCATGCATGTATGTGTGTATGTATGTGTGTGCATGCATGTGTGTGTACTTGTGTGTGGTTTGAATTCTATAGGCAAGGTGCGTATGAAAACAGCCCACATAAGCCATTCAAATGGAACAACATTAAGTATATAGATGGCCTTTTGTAACCAGAAATTACCATACTGATGAAATGTTTTGCAAGTACAAACTTTTATCGTGTACTGTGATTTAGTGAAAGGAGAACATGTTTTGGGAGCAGATAAACATGAGTTCAAATTCCAGCTCTTTTTCTTCCTTGCTGTGTGATCTTGGAAAGTCATTTACCCTCCTAATTCTATTTCTTCTGTAAAATGGGAACAATGAAACCTATCTTACAGTCTTTGAAGGATTGGCCTAATTTATCTTCAATGGTTAACATGATTACTGACCAAAAGATAATTTTATTATTAAACAAATATTTCTATCATGTTTATATGGCTAGACCCAATCCTAAATGATTTATAAATATTCATAATAGCCCTGTGAGGGTAGGTATTATGATTTCCGATGAACAGGGCATAGTAAGGATGAGAAACTTGCCCAAAGTCACAGAGCTGGTGTCAGAGGAGGGGTTCAAACCCAGTAAGTCTGGTGTCAGAGACAATGGTCTTGGTCAGTTCTGTATAACATCCTGATGATTGACACTGAAATCCTTTCAATTTTAAGTATTTATCAGTCAACCATACTTGAAAGATGTGTTTTACCATAACTTTAGAAACAAAGGCAATAGTTGGATATGAACAGACTGTGTGCATGGATTTAACGAGCTGAAAACAAGCACTGCTAATGAGGTTGTAGAGTGTGGATTTTTCCTGAACTACCTCTTTCTTTGCACTAGGGGTTGGCACTAGTGTGTAGCCATCAGATTCACAGATGTCTCCTAGTCCTCCTTCACCTCCTCCCTTTTACCCCCTGGGGTCCTTTCTGGCCAGACTGCCCCCCTCCAACCCTCAAGGTTCTGCCATGGCCCTCCTTGGACGCGGGGTTTCTCACATCCCCTCGTGGGCTTTCTGCCTCCATCAGTGTCCTCAGTGCGGCCAGTCACTCTCCCAACCCCTTCTCTGATTCCAGGCCACTTCTTTCACATATCTCCTTTTCCCATCCTGCCCAGGCTCCCACTTGTGCCCAGTGGTCTCAGTGTCAGAAGAAGACTTGAGCTCCTCATTCTCAGGAGGAACAGAGGCCAGGGCACGCCAGCTCCCAAGCTCCCTCACCCCACACTGTGTGCACAGCAGTGTACGGGCAGAGGTTCTTCCTTGCTCTCCAAAGCTACCCTGCGCTTGTGCTTCTGATCCCATCCCTTATCTACATGGCCTTTCTTTCCTCATGATTTCCCCCTCTTTCTCTCTTGCATCTTCCTTTTTGTCGTTTTCCCCACATTGCACCAGCTCCTGTCTCAAACCTATAACACCATCAGGTTCCTGCCCTTTCTTCTTTGCTTCATTGACACATATCTTGAAAGAGAGCTGATATTGGCTGTCACTCATTTCTCTCGTGCAACCAGCATTTCAACTCCTGCCTCTATTTGGCTTCTTTCCACAGCACTTGACTGAATTGCTCTCCCAGTGGTCATCAATGGCCTCTTAATTGTTGAATCCAATAGAATCTTCTCAGTCATCATGCTTGACCTCTCAGTGAGACTCCACACAGTCTGGCCCAAGGCCAGCTCTTTCGCCTCATTCCCACTACATCCCCGTTACTCACCCCTCCGCAGCAATATCGGTCCAGCTACTGGTCTGCAAACAAGCCAGCACTGCTGTTTCATGGCCCTTGCCTGTGCCAATGCCTTTGCCTCCGGAACATTACTCTCCCAGATATTTGCATGGCTCTCTCCTTCTCTTCATTTGCATCTCTATGTAAATGTCATGTTTCAAAGACAGAGTAGCATCAACATATATACCCTACCATGTGTAAGACAGATAGCTAGTGGGAAGCTGCAGTATAGCGCAGGGAGCTCAGCTCGGTGCTCTGTGATGACCTAGAGGGATGGGATGGGGGGCAGGAGGTTAGGAGGGAGGTTCAAGAGGGAGAGGATATGTTTATACATATAGCTGATTCATGCTGATGTATGGCAGAAACTAACACGACACTGAAAAGCAATTACATTCCAATAAAAAATAAAATGAATAAAGAGGCCCTCCCGAACACTGGTATCTACAACAGTACCCTCTTCCCTCATTACTTCCAGTTCCCTAACCTGCTTTATATTTTTTCATAGCATGTATCACTATCTACCTGTTCCTGATCTGTTTCTGAATCTGAATATAATTTTTTGAGGGCAGGGACAATACCGTTTTTGCAGGTGTGTTTTTAGTACATATAGTAGTACCTGCCACATAGTAGATGTTCTATAAATGTTGGGTTAAATTAACAACATTGGATATCCTTCGTTGCTTAGCTCCTGTGATGCCACACTCTTTGGCTTTCCTGTGGCCTCCCTGACCCAACCTTCCTTCACTTGCACTTGGCCTTCTTCATCCACCTTGGACGTTAGAGTTTTGTTCTTGGCCCTCTTTCTCCCCTGCTCTGTATCTTGCTTTCAGCACCTCATCTATTTTAGTGACTTTAGCCCTCACTTACATGGTGATGACCCCAGGTCTTTATCTCCTGGACCTTTCTACCAAGAGATGGATCCATATTTCTAAGAGCCTACTACACACCTTCAGAGATAACACCAGAGATAACACCAACATAGCATGTTGGGCTCATTGCCCTCCCTCAAGTTTCTCTATTTCTGTCTCAACTTATGGTGCCACTATCCATTCAGTTGTCTAAGCTAAAAACTTCTTATCCTTCCCTTCCACATCAACGTTCCAGTATGTCTGTTTCAGAAGAAATCCATTTCTTTTGCCATGCTTGGGGCCAGCCCCTCATTATCTCTTTCCTGGACTGTTTTAGCAATGTCCTATATGGTCTTTCTGCCTCCAACCTTTTCTACCTCCAATCCAATACAGCTATATAAACTGCTACCAGAAATCTCTTTCCAGAATGAAAACTTAATCTCTTGTTTTTCCTTCAAGAATCTCACCAGATACCCATGGCTTTGGGATTAAAATCCTAACACCCTGGTACGTCCCATGTGATTGGTCAGTCATGTCTGACTCTTTTACAACCCCATGGACCGTTGCCCACCAGGCTCCTTTGTCCATGGGAATTTTCAGGCAAGTATACTGGAACAGGTTGTCATTTCCTTCTCCAGAGGATTTTCCCAACCCAAGGATCAAACTCACATGTTGTGCATTACAGGAGGATTCTTTACCACTGAGCCAGCAGGAAAGCCCATATGATTGGTCCCAGGGAACTTTGAATCAGTGCTGAGAGAACACAGCACCATAGCGTAAGATCTGCTGTCATTCCTGCTGGACAGTGAGGAGCAGTAAATGTCTCATACCACAACCAAACTCACGTGAGGCAGTAACAGCCAAGGGCTTCTCAGAGTAAGGTGGGGTAGTTAACCTACAGGGTTTTCCTGGTAGCTCAGCTAATAAAGAATCTACCTGCAATGCTGGAGACCCCAGTTCGATTCCTGGGTTGGGAAGATCTGCTGGAGAAGAGATAGGCCACCCACTCCAGGGCTTCCCAGGTGACGCTAGTGGTAAAGTACCCAACTGCTGATGCCGAGACATCAGAGACAAGGCTATAAGACAAGCCAACACTGTACCAATTAGAAAAATATCCTCGCCTCCAAAGATGTGGACTTTTTCATGAGGAAGCTTAATGAATACCTCTTCAATTGTGCTTACTTCATTGGTATTAATGGTATTTACCACTTGCTATATACCAGCACTACTTTAATCCCAGGCTTCCCAGGTAGCTCTAATGGTAAAGAACCCACCTGCTAATGCAGGAGATGCAGATGACATGGGTTTGATCCCTGAGTTGGGAAGATCCCCTGGAGGAAGGCATGGCAAACCATTCCAGTATTCTTGCCTGGTGAATCCCATGGACAGAAGAGCCTGGCAGGGTACAGCCCATGGTGTCGCAGAGTCAGACATGACTGAAGCACATGTGCACATGTGCACATTCTAAATACTTCATATGTATTAATTAATTTAATCAGGAGACAGCATCAGGTAGATATTATGATTCTCACCATTTTATAGAGTGATTAAGCAAATCTTCAAAAATCTTGCAGATGGAGTTTGAACTAGGATCCAAATTTGGGTAACATGACTTCAGCATTAGTAAGGAAGTCAGGGGAAACACAGGTCTTATTGAGAAGAAAATGAAATTGCAATTGAGGAAACGATAGTCCCCTTTCTTTCCCTGGGGCCTTCAATGACTGGGCTGAAGAGAATGCCATGAGCAACTGAGGCAGAAACATGTAGAAAGAAATTTGATAGGAAGGATTTTAGTTTTCATGAACAATACAGTTTGGGTGTTTTAACAGAGATATGAAAGAGTTGTATGGAGAAGAAAGGACAGCCAAGAGATAGCGAGAGAGAGAGAGAGATGAGAGAGAGGGAATATGAGAATCAGAGTTGGATGAAAGTACTCTCTGACTTCCTTCCCTGTAAAGCACTGAGTATGGAAAATCCTTGTTTGGCCAAGGACATGAATCAAGTGATTAAAATGTGGCCTTAGATTACTCTCTTCCTGGCTTCTGTTATCTCTCCAGCAAGACTTAAGCCACTGCATCTTTCAGAGAACTTAATCAGGTGGAAGAAGACAGCCAGAGTAGCCAGGAAAGGATTTCCCTCCCCTGTGCCTTTTGATGGAGAAGGGGCTGAAGCAGTATTGGCCTTTGGATGAATTAAACTTGGATGCAGGAGAGACCAGTGATCAAGGAGGCACCTTAGATGACCCCAGGCTTCAGAGGCAATAGTACTAAATCTACTATTGTCCCAGGTTGATGGCCCAGGGCCAAACACGAACCTGCTACAACCAGATTCACATGCTTCAGCCACATTCAACGACCCATCACTGGCTCATCCTTGGGGATCTCTCCCATGACATGTCTGTCAGTGTGCTGCTCTGGCCTTCTATTCCCCTCTCTTGCCTCCTACCCTTGTCACTCCCTTCAGTTCATCCCTCTTTTGATAGAAGTCTTACAGATCTCAAGGGACATGGGGTGTATTTCCATTACAAAACACATTAAGTATGTGTGTTAAACTGTGAGGTTCCTTAAGAGCATACATTGAATTCTCTCCTTGGTATTCTCACCAAGAAGTGCAGGGCACATGATAGGTGCTTAATAAATGTTTGATGAATACACGAATGAATGAATACTGGAAAACATTTAATGGTGCTGCATCTGTTGCTGCTGTCACTCCTCATGCATCTCAGTGGATTTCATTTTTCTTTTTTTGCATTGGCACACTGCTCCCACTGAGAAGTAAACAACCCCCTTTCCCCTTGGGAGATTCCAAGGGTGTCATTTATTACATGGCACTCCTTATGGCATGCAAATAATCATTTATCCATTGTTATTTCTGCTTCTTTATTTAAACAACAAGAAAAAAGTCTGATTTGTATTAAAGTCTCCTCTAATGGTGACTCTACACTGACAAGGCTTTCTATTTTAATGACTAATGAAAATTTCATTGAAAGATTTATTTTATCCTGGCTACTGGGCAGGACACTTGCAACACATTTTCTTTTTATTAATAATCCTTAGTGTAAGGATTCGGAGAAGGCAATGGCACTCCACTCCAGTACTCTTGCCTGGAAAATCCCATGGGTGGAGGAGCCTGGAAGGCTGCAGTCCATGGGGTCGCTGAGGGTCAGACACAACTGAGCGACTTCACTTTCACTTTTCACTTTCATGCATTGGAGAAGGAAATGGCAACCCACTCCAGTGTTCTTGCCTGGAGAATCCCAGGGACGGGGAAGCCTGGTGGGCTGCCGTCCATGGGGTCACACAGAGTAGGACACGACTGAAGTGACTTAGCAGCAGCAGCAGTGTAAGGATTATTAATGAAAAAAGCATCATTTTCATTTTCAAATAAAGATATTGAGGCTTAGAGAGGTTGAGTGACTTATCTAATCTACCTTACTAATAAGTGAAGAAGTCAGAATTCAAAAGTGTAATCATTGGAATCCAAAAATCCATGCAAGGAGGAGCCATGATGAGATCTGAGTTTCAGAAGGCCTCTGACCGGTGGGTGGAGGACGACTCTGAGGGAGACAGGTCCAGGGTAGGAGAGTAAGCAGGAGCACACAGCCATGTTCCTCTGAGAGCTGACGGGGCCTTCACCTGGGGTGACGGTGATGAGGACTGACAGAAACAGGCAGACTGAAAGCATATTTGGGGCATAAAATTTGAGAAATATTGTAATTGAATAGATATTAGAGGATAGGTTGGGGAAGATGTTTTGTGATGTTCTAGCTGCTGATGGGTTGTCCAGGCATATAACAGCTTCATTTGCTGAGCAGGAAATGAAGACTGGTGAGATGTTAATATAATTCAGTTGTTGTTGGTGAGGTGTTGAGGGTTATGTATTTGGGGACATTTGTGTCTATGAAATTTCGAGGGAATTCCTTGAATCTTCCAAATAGTCATTTGTGCTGTGTAATCACTTGATTTGCATTTCTTTTTAGTTAGGAAAAGTTTTTTCACTTAAAGGTCAGAGGAATTCAGGGAAGCATCTGTTAGTGAATTAGAGCTTTGCAGGTGGTGCTAATGGTAAAGAACCTGCCTGCCAATGCAGAAGACATAAGAGATCTGCATTTGATCCTTGGATCAGGAAGATCCCCTGGAGGAGGGCATGGCAACCCATTCCAGTAGTCTGCCTGAAGAATCCCATGGACAGAGTAGCCTGGTGGGCTATGGCCCATGGGGTCAAAAAAGTCGGATATGACTGAAGCGGCTTAAGATGCATGCACTGGAAAATCTTTTCCATATTATCCTGTTAAATACTTGAGTGAGATTTTACCTTTATTGTATCTGAAATCATTCTGCAACCTTGAATGTATTGTATTGAATATTACTCATTATCAGGAAACAAAGAACTGATGGTGTCACTTCTGCTTCTACAGTCTCAAACTTTCCTTGGTTGTCAGATGAACCATCTACCTCTATGAGTCATTTCCAACTGTCTCTGTGAAAACACGAGTTATAATAGTATCTATTTTTCTTCCACACCATCACTTGATTTAAAATAATTATCATATTCCCCTTTAATTAAGCATTTGGCCCTTCAATATAGCCTTGTTTATAATCCTGAACATAGATGAAAATACCATGATTGAATAAAGCCTAAGAGTCCCAGCTCTGACTATCTCACCAAGAAGACTGCAAAATGCTCCAAGATAAAAGGGAAGACAGAATGGTAGCAAGTGATAAAAAGCATTATCTCATTGTAAAAAGGAAGAAGGACATGAAAGCAAAAATGGCCTGCCTTCAGATCTCCTCCCCTTAAACTGGGTGTCCAGTATAGCTTGCTTGATGTAGTGGATATTGCAATGCACTTTCATATGTTTGTGAACCACTTCCTCCCACATCAGATTATAAGAGCTGGATGCTACCTGAGGAGCTGAAAACATGATTATTCTCCCAGACCCTTGAAATTATGGTGTAGACACATGACCCAGTCACTGGCAGTAAGAGATAGGCTTGCAGCTGGAGGCTGGCAGGATGGAAAAGCCGGAATTGCATGGACTCTGCTCTCATGAGAGTTTCAGCAGTGTCGTGCAGTTTTCTGAGATGACAGAATGCAGTTGTGGTTCGATGCTCATGTCGTGGAATCTGTGCCCAGCTCTTGTGGCAAAGGCATCTTCATCAGATCTGCTCTGTGATACGTGATTTCGCCTTCACATATCTGATATGTGATATACTGCTCCTGCCAGCCAAGCCTCCATACCTGCCTCTCTTAGAGATTTTGTAAGCTACCCAATGCACCTTTATTCAATTCACTTTATGTTCATATTAATGGGAGTGTTGTCTGTTGCTTGCAGCTGATTGATGGCTTTGAAATTCCTAGCTCTATACTAAATTTTAAGAATTTGTAATACCCTGTCCTCCTACAGTTTCTTTCTTGGAATGCTTTTAGAATGAATTTCACTTTGCCTTGTATTATAGTAGCATTTTTTTTTAATTAATTATTTTTGGCTACACAAACTCACATGTTGTATCTTATTTCCCCAATCAGGGATCAAATCAGCACCCCCTGCTTTGCACTTTGGAGAGCCTTCACCACTGGTCCACCAGGGAAGTCCCTTGCATGATTTTTTAAAATCATGTTTTTGAGAGCAGAGACTATCTTATTCATCTTTGTATCCTTCTGCTAATGCTGCATCCCAAATGTCTTGCACATTGTGAAGGCTATTTATAAAACTGACTTTAGAAGGTTGTAAATAGACTGTACATTCATAGCTACAAGAAAATAACATGGGAAAAGCCCACCTGTAAGAGTAGACTGTGGAGCCCTGAGACACACTGGGAGGCAGGAAGAGTTAAAGGATGACTTCCAGTGGTCAAGACTCAGAGAGATGCTCCCTGTGAGGCTTGGCCTGTTAACAAGTCCAGCCCACTGGTCAGTAATAGCTAGGATGATGATGGTAATCCCTCTTCTCAGTATCTCCCATCAGAGTCAATTCACTGAGCAATAATAGTCTGTGCCTCACTGGGTCTTCTAGTGAGTTATGGACCTAATGCTATTCTCCTTTTCAGCAGAGTGGAAAGAAGCTTCTTTTCCTGTTAAAGAAAGAAAAGTAGCCCCTAGAGTCAGCAGCATGTGCTCTAGAGAATAGTCTTTATTTCTCAGTATCTCACATTCCTTCTCTGTGTATGAAGGAAAATCATATATGAAGTTTGCATTCATTTCTTATACAGGTGCAACTGTCAGCCTAATTGTATTATGCTTATTGGATTTATGTATAATATGATACCTGAGGTCATATTTCACTGCTATTTGGCTTGAGTCTAGTGAGTAAATCTTAACGAAGTTGTGCCCATCAAACCTGAAATTGACCTAGTTAATCTTAGCATGAACATGAATTGAACTCCTTTCCCTTTTACCTCATATCTGTAAAGCTAATTATCAGAATTGTCATGCATTTGTGTGGTCTTGATCCCTCCTCTACACTGTGGTCTTAAAAAGGCATGTGAATTCCATGTCTATGCCTCCTCACACCTATAGGTTATTGTTTAGTCACTAAGTTGTGTCTGATTCTTTTGCGACCTCATGGACTCTAGCCCACCAGGGTCCTTCATGGGATTTCTCAGGCAGGAATACTAGAGTGGGTTGCCATATCCTTCCTCCAGGTATCTTTCCAGACCCAGGGATCGAACCTACATCTCCTGCATTGGCAAGCAGATTCTATACCACTAAGCT
>SJYT01007876.1:25392-69044 GCA_006410635.1 Cephalophus harveyi
AGACTCTTGAGAGTCCCTTGGACTGCACGGAGATCCAACCAGTCCATTCTGAAGGAGATCAACCCTGGGATTTCTTTGGAAGGAATGATGCTAAAGCTGAAACTCCAGTACTTTGGCCACCTTATACAAACAGTTGACTCATTGGAAAAGACTCTGATGCTGGGAGGGATTGGGGGCAGGAGGAGAAGGGGACGACCGAGGATGATGGCTGGATGGCATCACTGACTCGATGGATGTGAGTCTGAGTGATCTCCGAGAGATGGTGATGAACAGGGAGGCCTGGCGTGCTGCGATTCATGGGGTCGCAAAGAGTCAGACACGACTGAACTGAACTGAAAGTATTTGCTATTATTATCCAATTTTCTTTTTATGTATCTTAAAATTGCAAAGACAAAGCCACTCCTTAGACAGTCTACTAAAATTACAAACATTGGAATTCAAAAAGAATTAAAACACTAACATTGGAGCATTTACAGGTCTTAGCATACATAATGGATTTAGAAGAAGTTAAGCCATAAATTAATTTTTGAAACATGATAATCCATCAATTTTTATTAATTACCTTGTGGCCATTAAAACATTATTTCATAGATTATTAGATTTTTGTCAGCCTAGGTACTGGGTTTTGATAGATCATAAATATATAACTCAAAATGGAATCATGGCATCTTAGACATTTTAGACTTGGAAGGAGTCTTAGATATTAGATTTTCTACTTGATATGGAAACTCCATTGCTCAAGGTCTCATAATACTCAGGGCTTTCAAGCTTAATAAGACTCGTATTTTTTAAAGTAGCATGACTAACTGGAAGAGAGTTTGCACTTCCTCCAACTATTAGATTCTATTCATTTAAAAGAAACGTACAAGTACAAAAGTTTAGTTTACAAGAAGCAATATGTAGAAACAGACAAAGTTAGATTGTTATTCAAAGTAATTTTACAAAGTAAAATTCACATATAAGAGAATGACTAATTCTTATTACTGAATTCCATAGATAACAAATATTTCAATCTTGTCATTCAGGCTCCAGCTCTGTGTCACCCCTCAGAGAGGGTTCCTAACCATCCTAGCTAAAGAGCCCTTCCTCTCTCACTTATCCTTCTTTATTTTCTTCCTAGTTTATATCAAAAATTACCCAAATATTACCCATTTTTTTTATTATCTCACTGTCTCACACTAGGATGTAAATTCCACTGTGTCACCCCTCAGAGAGGGTTCCTAACCATCCTAGCTAAAGAGCCCTTCCTCTCTCACTTATCCTTCTTTATTTTCTTCCTAGTTTATATCAAAAATTACCCAAATATTACCCATTTTTTTTATTATCTCACTGTCTCACACTAGGATGTAAATTCCGTGAGGGTCTATGATATCTTGTTAAATATTGTATCTATGTGTACTGGAACCATTGCCTAGCATACAGGTTAGCTAAAAACGCATTTGCTTGATTGAATGAGTAAATGAAGGCTTCGATAAGCAAATGTGATTTCATGTTGAGGGCATAATAAGTGCAGGTAAAGAATTTGGTGCAGCAAGGTAAAATGACCAATTACATGATAATGAGACACTTTGGCAGCATTGTGCACTTACCATTCAGTTTAGTTCAGTCACTCAGTCGTGTCCGACTCCTTGCGACCCCATGAATTGCAGCACGCCAGGCCTCCCTGTCCATCACCAACTCCTTACCATTAGCAACCAGGAAATTACATTTACTTTTGAACTTCAATTGAAAGTACTAGCAAATATCATTTGCAGCAAAGGCAGGCAAATTGAAGAAATGAGAGATTAGAAGAACAAGAAGAAAAATGAAAAGGAAGAGGTGCAGGAGAAAAAAGAAAAGAAAACATAAAAATAAAAGGTTTGTGAAAACAAAGGCCTGGGAAAAATAACTGCAGACAACCAAACCTCTCAGTGACAGGGAGAGCTTGGTGAGGTAGTGAAGCACAAATGGACAAAAGGAATCCCTCGACAAGAGCTCTGAATTATGAAATTTCTACTTTCAGAGATTAATTTGAGCCTTTACAATGTTATTTTCAGAACCGTTCTACTATCTTTTCACCTAAAGTTTTCATGAAATTTTGTGCTGATACATGGACTCAATGATGCAGGAAGTTGCTAGTGGCTTGGGAACTTTATTTAGCCCTTGTGGGTGGTTTATAAGCACCAAGCAAGATGCTGATGGGATGGGGGTGGAGGGCTTCTGATGCTCAATGCTGTGTATTCTAATACAATAGTAGTGGCTGCTAAGAGAAACAGGGCCTCTTAAAATGCTGGATTCAATTCGGAAATCTCAGCTGGTGAAAAGAAGAGGTCACATAATTAACTGTGAGTTAATGGAAGGAGAACAGTGTCATGAATCATGCCAAACAGTAGATCATCTTAAAACTGCATATAAAACGGGGCTTTGAAATGCACTGCATGACTTCTTTGGCAGAGGATTTACATCTTATTTGCTTTGCTTAAGCTAATAGTAAAATTAGTTTTTATTCCATCTGCATCGGAAAGATGTTTGGTACCAAGTGAATTGGCTGGAAGGAGAGAAAGAGAAAAGGAAAGGAAGTTCTTGGAGAAGAGAAGTGACCTGGAGGCATACTGGCTGGCTGGGAAGTTCGGGCTATGGTAAAAACTTGCCACAGGGACCGGTCTAGTGCAAAACATTTAGGGGCACAGCGAAGAATGAATCATATAAACAGATGATGTATTAAGAACACAAGGTTTGATAAAATTAGCATGCAGTACATACTTGTTAAATAAATGAAACCTTTTCTCTGGTTTGGGGGAAAGGGCTCCTTCAGTTCAGTTCAGTTCAGTCCAGTCGCTCAGTCATCTCTGACTCTTTGCGACCCCCTGAATTGTAGCACGCCAGGCCTCCCAGTCCATCACCAACTCCCGGAGTTCACTCAAACTCATGTCCATCGAGTTGGTGATGCCATCCAGCCATCTCATCCTCTGTCTTCCCCTTCTCCTCCTGCCCCCAATCCCTCCCAGCAACAGAGTCTTTTCCAATGAGTCAACTGTTTGTATAAGGTGGCCAAAGTACTGGAGTTTCAGCTTCAACATCAGTCCTTCCAAAGAACACCCAGGACTGATCTCCTTTAGAATGGACTGGCTGGATCTCCTTGCAGTCCAAGGAAGTCTCAAGAGTCTTCTCTAACACCATAATTCAAAAGCATCAATTCTTTGGCACTCAGCTTTCTTCACAGTCCAACTCTCACATCCATACATGACCACTGGAAAAACCACAGCCTTGACTAGACAGACCTTTGTTGGCAAAGTAATGTCTCTGCTTTTTAATATGCTATTACAGATAGCTTAATAGATAAGGTATTGTGAGTTGAAGAAAAGATTGAAAACTTTCCTGAAGGGTTTTCAAGAATATAAGGAACCCAAGCACATATAGACAAAAGGAGGTGAAGTACAATAAAATTAGTCTGCTGCTGCTGCTAAGTCGCTTCAGTCGTGTCCGACTTGTGCGACCCCATAGACGGCACCAGGCTCTCCCGTCCCTGGGATTCTCCAGGCAAGAACACTGGAGTGGGTTGCCATTTCCTTCCCCAATGCATGAAAGTGAAAAGTGAAAGTGAAGTCACTCAGTCGTGTCCGACTCTTAGTGACCCCATGGACTGCAGCCTACCAGGCTCTCGGCCCATGGGATTTTCCAGGCAAGAGTACTGGAGTGGGTTGCCATTGTCTAGGTAATGTTAAATAGCAAGACCTTAAAACTCTGAAATGGGTTAATAAGGTTACTTTCGCTAGGATTTAAAAATAAGCTGGTGTCTCATCTGTGAGCGGTGGTTGAAGTGCAACACACCAAGGACAGACCATGTGGTCAGCTTCCTTAAATGTGCCTTTGAGCCTTATAATCTCTAAACACTTAGAATTCATTATCACTTCTACTTATTTACTTCAAAATAACAACTGACACTTTGCAATTTACAAAGTGCTTTCACACATAGCCTCTCATTTAATTCTCACAACAACCTCCTACTATATTATGTATATTTTCAGGAGTAAATAGCAAAACTGAAATTTGAACAAGTTCTTAATATAAATGTGATGCTCTTTTATGAACATCTTCTTCACAGTCCAACTCTCACATCCATACATGACCACTGGAAAAACCACAGCCTTGACTAGACAGACCTTTGTTGGCAAAGTAATGTCTCTGCTTTTTAATATGCTATTACAGATAGCTTAATAGATAAGGTATTGTGAGTTGAAGAAAAGATTGAAAACTTTCCTGAAGGGTTTTCAAGAATATAAGGAACCCAAGCACATATAGACAAAAGGAGGTGAAGTACAATAAAATTAGTCTGCTGCTGCTGCTGCTGCTGCTGCTAAGTCGCTTCAGTCGTGTCCGACTTGTGCGACCCCATAGACGGCACCAGGCTCTCCCGTCCCTGGGATTCTCCAGGCAAGAACACTGGAGTGGGTTGCCATTTCCTTCCCCAATGCATGAAAGTGAAAAGTGAAAGTGAAGTCACTCAGTCGTGTCCGACTCTTAGTGACCCCATGGACTGCAGCCTACCAGGCTCTCGGCCCATGGGATTTTCCAGGCAAGAGTACTGGAGTGGGTTGCCATTGTCTAGGTAATGTTAAATAGCAAGACCTTAAAACTCTGAAATGGGTTAATAAGGTTACTTTCGCTAGGATTTAAAAATAAGCTGGTGTCTCATCTGTGAGCGGTGGTTGAAGTGCAACACACCAAGGACAGACCATGTGGTCAGCTTCCTTAAATGTGCCTTTGAGCCTTATAATCTCTAAACACTTAGAATTCATTATCACTTCTACTTATTTACTTCAAAATAACAACTGACACTTTGCAATTTACAAAGTGCTTTCACACATAGCCTCTCATTTAATTCTCACAACAACCTCCTACTATATTATGTATATTTTCAGGAGTAAATAGCAAAACTGAAATTTGAACAAGTTCTTAATATAAATGTGATGCTCTTTTATGAACATCTCATCTACCTCCCACTTCCATGTCAGCTGGAGACCTGATGAATTCACCATCTTCTGCTTCAAACCTGCTGCTTCTCCTCCATTCCTTGGTTAATGGAATCCCTTTCTACCCAGTTGTCTGAGTCAGAGATGTAGGAGTCACACTAGACTCTTTCTTTCTCCTGCCTCTGATCAATCTCAAGTCTTGTTTGTATTTAGCTCCTAAATATATCTCAAAATATTGCCTTCTCTCCACCTCACCCCTACCTTGTTAGTTTTAAGTCTTCACGACCATTTACCTGAATTACAAAAATAATTTTCCACCTAGATTTTATCCTTTCAGCATTACCTCCTGAAGTATAACCTGGGACCAGAGAGAAGAGTTTAAAAGTAGGAGTGTAAAATAGGGAGATTCTCAAGGAAATCCTTGGTCTCGAGCTCTTCACACTCCTTGTCTCCTACTGCAGCTTTTCCTGGCATTTTGTTGCCAGGGTCCTACACCATTGAA
Source organism: Cephalophus harveyi (assembly GCA_006410635.1). Taxonomy (NCBI): domain Eukaryota; kingdom Metazoa; phylum Chordata; class Mammalia; order Artiodactyla; family Bovidae; genus Cephalophus; species Cephalophus harveyi. The sequence goes on from SJYT01007876.1 coordinate 30,847, forward strand.
AGTGATATTTGGTGTACTGTTGAAAGAATACATTGATACCCATGATGTTCTGTACTGGACAGTCCATAAGACCAACCCATATCATGTGTTCTTCCAAACCTTCCAAAGAGTTGAGGAGGGAGTTTCAGTTATTCAAGGTCTGAAATGTTCTTGCCAGAACACCAGGCCTGGGACTTCCCTGGTGGTCCAGTGGTTAATAATCTGCCTTCCAAAGCAGGGGATTGGGCTTCAATCACTTGTTGGGGAACTAAGATCCCACATGCCACAGGGCAAGCAAGTCTGCATGCTGCATCCTGCAATGAAGAGTGCCACAATGAAGACCCAGAGCAGCCAAAAAAAAAAAGCACTGGCCTGAAACTTATGAGCCAAGGTAACACAAATGATCATCAGAGCAATCACTATTTTAGTCTATCCAAGGCAATAATATTCATGAAATCAGAAGTTTGATGGGCTAGTTATGCTTCTCCCCAATATACATCAAAAAACACGTATAACTATTAATGATTTTTTAAAATGTTTGTTTATTATCTAAAATTATCTCCAAATATCAGTAATAAACTTACTACACTTTTGGAAATTTCTCACTGTGAAATAAATGACTGTCTATGCTTAGACCTCTATGTTCACTTTGTAGCTTCATCTGTAGGGTGATTGTAGGATGTAATATAATTTATCACACAAACCAGCATACTTTTGAGGGTAAAATAATGATCACAAATTAACTTTCTTGGAACATTGGGTATAAAACTGTACCACACAGGGGACTCTGTAATTCAACACTCTGTAATGGCCTATATGGGAACAGAATCTAAAGAAGAGTGGATAAATGTATTTATATAACACTTTGGTTTATACCTGAAACTAACACAACATTGTAAATCAGTTATTGCCCCAATAAAAATTAAAAAACGAACACAAACAAAACAAAAAACTTTACCATCTCAGGAAAATTTAGGCATATAGCCACCTCATTCTTCTACTCACTCCCTAATTTCTCTTTTACGCTCTCAAATATTTTCAGGTTTTTCTATCTACTTAGTGATTTAAACCCTCTGCTTAACTTTCTTGGAACATCGGGTATAAAACTGTACCACACAGGGGACTCTGTAATTCAACACTCTGTAATGGCCTATATGGGAACAGAATCTAAAGAAGAGTGGATAAATGTATTTATATAACACTTTGGTTTACACCTGAAACTAACACAACATTGTAAATCAGTTATTGCCCCAATAAAAATTAAAAAACGAAAACAAAACAAAAAACTTTACCATCTCAGGAAAATTTAGGCATATAGTCACCCCATTCTTCTACCACTCCCTAATTTCTCTTTTATGCTCTCAAATATTTTCAGGTTTTTCTATCTACTAAGCGATTTAAACCCTCTGAATTTTTGTGAGTTCTGTTCTTTTAGCCTAGAAACTCTTTCTTCCTTTTCTTCTGATACCTAACTCAGGCATCAGCTTCTCCAGGAAGTCTTCCCAGATTTCAGACCAGACCACAAGAGTGTTCCTAGGATTTCTGAGAACATACCTTTATCTCATCTTCACATTAAGGCACTCTCTAGGACCGGTGTCACATCTTACTGGCTTTGTTCCCTGCAGCACATACATACACCTTCAAGGGATACACAGTGACACATATATGACTCACTACTGACAACCCATGGAGGGACCTTGCTGTCCTCCTGTGGGTGACCTGAAGTTAACCTTGGCCTCTCTGCTGATGCTGGCACTACATCAGAGTACTGCTCTGAAAACAGGTGCTTGTCTCCCCTCTCTTTTCTATGTTTACCTTCATCTTTGGTGCAGAAGCAGAATATCACAGTGCTTAGGACATTGCTTACGGATTAGACAGAACTGGCTTAGAATTCTTGCTCTGTATTTACTAGCTTTGTGACTTTAGGCATTCAACTTTCCTAAAACTCAAGTTTTCTTGTCCATAAAATATAGATGATAATAAAACTCACCTCATAGGAATATTACAGTGATTAAGTGCTTTGGTGCATCTAAAAGGATGACATTACTTTGCCAACAAAGGTCCATCTAGTCAAAGCTATGGTTTTTCCAGTGGTCATGTATGGATGTGAGAGTTGGACTATAAAGAAAGCTGAGTGCTGAAGAATTGATGCTTTTGGACTCTGGTGTTGGAGAAGACTCTTGAGAGTCCCTTGGACTGCAAGGAGATCCAACCAGTCAATCCTAAAGGAAATCAGTCCTGAAGGACTGATGCTGAAGCTGAAACTCCAATACTTTGGCCACCTGATGTGAAGAACTGACCCATTTGAAAAGACCCTAATGCTTGGGAAAGATTGAAGGTGGGAGGAGAAGGGGATGACAGAGAACGAGATGGTTGGATGGCATCATGGACTCGATGGACATGAGTTTGGGTGAGCTCTGGGAGGTGATGATGGACACGGAAGCCTGATGTGCTGCAGTCCATGGGGTCGCAGAGTCGGACACAACTGAGCGACTGAACTAAACTGAACTGAACTGAAAAGGATGACTACAGTGCCTGGCATGCAGTATGTGCTGAATAAAATGTTACTAAAAAGAACCATGGGTGGATGTGATGAGAATGTAGAGAAATTAATATCTTTCTTCTGTTGGCTCATTAAGGAGCCTTGGATTTTCAAGTCCAATTGCTTAAATCAAAGTCCATATGCAAAGTACCATTCACAAGCTCTGAAGAAGTATAGAATGAACTCAGAGAATTAAGACCTTACTTTAGGGAGCATGTGTTTCCTAACATATAAAAATGAAGAGTTTAAAAAGATTAACTTTTTTCTCTCACAGTATAGCAGTGAGATCATCAGCTGCTCGAGGTCTGTTTGTAGCTCTTGGTGCCACATCTTCTGTGTACTCAAAAAGAGATTACTAAGTCCCTAATGCCGTCTCCTCCAGCCCATGGACAACCTGAGTAATTAATCAATCATGCAATAACTAATTAATTGGTTAACCAGAGATATGTTGTTTTGTTGCTAAGTCATGTCCAACTCTTTTTGACTCTCCAGACTTTAGCCTGTCAGGTTCTTCTGTCCATGGGATTTCTAGGCAAGAATTCTGGCATAAGTTGCCATTTCTTTCTCCAGGGTATCTTCCAGATCCAGGGTTCAAACCCACATCTGCATTGGCAGGCAGATTCCTTACCATTGAGCCACCAGGGAAGCCCTAGCCAGAGAATTGTGTTTTTTTCTAAGTCACTAAGTCATCTCCAACTCTCTGTGACCCCATGAGCTACAGCATGTCAGGCTCCCCTGTCTTTTGCTGTCTCCTGGAGTTTGCTCAGATTTATGTCCACTGAGTCAGTTACTGCATGCCTTTTACATGACTCCTATGAGGGTCCTATTTTGTGTTAGGCATTATATAATATGTAATAGGGATAAAATGGTGATAATGTAAGTATGTGGTCTTAGGAGCTCAAGTGAGTCAGACAAAGCTTTAATTATATAAGCTCCCTACATGTGGTCATTAGATTCCCGACAAAGCTGTGCCCAGGTGCTGAAGGTGTGTGGAGGAGCAGTACCTAATCTCCATAGGAGTGGGGATGGTCTATCAATAACAGCTTCTGTTCTGTTTCAGGAAGTTTTTCTTTGGTAGGGCTTACTTGCCATGGGTGATCTAATCATCCAATGATGAATTGCACGGGGCAAGAGCAAAGGCCTTTTCCTCTGGGTCCTTTGACCTCCCCATTGTAATGAGGCTAAGAGGGAGTTGACAATTCCCATGCCTGCCTTCAGGGATTCAGCAAGGCTCCCTACACCCACTCCCCAGTCCTCAATGCTGGAAACAGAGAGAATTGAGTACAGCAGGCAGGGAGGTAGTTTAATGAGGTGATTTTTTCAACGCTAGATAAAAACACAGATAGGAACCAACGGAGTGGAAGAAATCTGAGCTTAAGAGGCAACAGGAAGGAGAGAATGACAGGTTCTGATGACACCAAGGTTTCAGCCTGGGTGACCTGATGAGGATGAATGCTATTAGGAGCAAAGGAATCATAGGATGAACAGGAGGAAGCTCTAGTGGGAGTTTTATCCTATTTTTATAGGATATGATTTTTAACAAGAACTAACCTTTTTGGCTATAGATGGCAATTGCCTTCTGCTCAGTATTATTGCATTTTCTTCAGATTCCAAACAAAATGAAACCTGTCACATGTGTCCTGGTACTACCTAAGCAAACTCAGGACAGAGTACATTTGAGCAATTAGAGGCAGTACAGGGGCTTCCCAGGTAATGCCAGTGGTAAAGAACCAGCATGGAGTCATAAAAGACACAGGGTTTGATCCCTGGGTAGGGAAGATCTCTGGGAGGAAGGCATGGCAACCCACTCCAGTATTTTTGCCTGGAGAATCCCATGGACAGAGGAGCATGGTGGGCTACAGTCCATAGGGTTGCAAAGAGTTGGACACAACTGAAGAGCATTAGCTTACACACACACACACACACACACACACACACAGTACAATTCCAGTCTGTGTGCAGCTCTGGTCAAGCTCTGTCAATTGTTAGCTGAAGATTTCCAGTAATTAATCAGCCATTTTTTATGTCTCTATAGGCATGTGTTTTTAAAAAATAATAGTGATGAAGACTGGTGGCTGCTCACAAATACTTGGCTGCCATCCTGGACCAGCTTGGTGGGATGTGCATCCTTGCAATGTTCCTTTAACAATCCCACTGCTGACTACTTAAAACCAACCTTGTCACATTGGCATACAGTGCAAAGATCATATCTAATTAAACTATTCTAGTTTGGCATAATTAGTAAAATGTCTGAACTGTGGGCTCTTCTAAAACAATTATGTACATCATGATGCTTGCTCTGTGTTGTGTTAGAAATTATGCCAACTGACGTGTTGCTGGACAGCTGTCCTGCCCTAACACAGAAGAAAAAAAAATATTTATGGCTATTAAGTCAAAGCTGCAGCATGAGCATTTAGCTGATCACAAGGTTAGTATAGAAATGGGTGCCTTTGTAAATGGCTAAGGGGCTTCCCTCATGGCTCAGCAGGAAAGAATCCACCTGCTAATGCAGAACACTTGGGCTCAATCTCTGGGTCTGGAAGATACCCTGGAGGAGGACACGGCAACCCACTCCAGGACTCCAGGAAAATCCCATGGATAGAGGAGCCTGGAGGGCACAGTTCACGGGGTTGCAAAAGAGTCAGATATGACTGAGCCACTAAGCAACAAAAAGTGGTTAAAGATTTTGTTCTATGATGTAGCCAAACATCCTCTTTGAAAACTCCCTTATACATTTCATTGTTCTGAAGAACACTCCTTTCATCTCTATTAGTACAAAATTAAGTTGTAGGCCATCTCTCAATTTAATTTAGGTTTAATCTAGGTCTTGAGAGACATAACTTAAACTATACATCCCAAGTTCCTGACCTCATACTATTTTCGGTTATTTTGGTGTATGGGATGGTGAGATAGGAGATTTATTCTAACAACACATTTTTATATCACAAATTGCTATGTGTGCATGCTAAATCACTTCAGTCGTGTCCAACTCTTTGTGACCCTATGGACTATAGCCCACCAGGCTCCTCTGTCTATGGGATTCTCCAGGCAAGAATACTGGAGTGGGTTGCCATGCTCTCCTCCAGGGGACCTCCCTGACCCAGGGGTTGAACCCTTGTCTCTTATGTCTCCTGCATTGGCAGGTGGGTTCTTTATCACTAGCGCCATCTGGGAAGCCCATCTCAAAGTGCAATAAACACATTAAATAGGGAGTGAGAATAAAATATTTCTGGGGAGATGGGGGCTACTTTAGAGTATTAGGGGAGCTCTTGAAGTTTATGTTACTTGGTTTAAAATCTTCATGATGACAGAAGGACAGTCAAACTAATTCGTGGGAGGAAGAGGACAACGCAGAGGAGAGAACATGCGCAAAGACCTTGAGACATGATGGAAAATAATGTGTTCAAGGAACAGAAAGAAGGCTTGTGTAGCTAGAATATATTAAATGAGAGAGAAGGGCGAGGAGATGAGGTCAGCAGGAGAGTAAGCCTTTCCTGATACCTTTGCCATGGAAAAACAATGGGTGTTGGGTGCCATGGGTGTTATGCTTTAATGTAAGTGTGAGATCACTCTGGCTGCAGTGCAGAGCATCAGATTTGGGAGACACAAAGGAAATAGGAAATCAAGAGCTAATGCATTAGTCTAAGCAAGAGCTAAGTGAAGCTTTAGAAGTCTGAGCTGGAGAGAAGTGATTAGATTGGGATAAATGTTGACAGACAGATCTTCCCAGGTGTAGCTAGTGGTAAAGAACCCACCTGCCAATGCAGAAGATATGAGAGACAAAAGTTTGATCCCAGGGTCAGAAAGATTCCCTGGAGGAAGGCATTGCAGCCCACTCCAATATTCTTGCCTGGGGAATTCCATGGACAGAGGAGCCTGGTGGGCTATAGTCCATAGGAACTCAAAGAGTTGGACACAACTGAGGTGATTTAGCATGCAAATGTTGATAGACAGGCCTACAATATTTGCTGAAGGACTGAATGAAGGTTATATTGAAAAGAGTAAAAACATAGATGGCCATTTTGGAGTTTTAGTTTGAACAGCTTCCTGGCTGGTGTTGCCATTCACTGAAATGTGAACCACTGAGAAAAGAGCAATTTTGAGAGATAAAATCAAGAGCTTAGTTTAAGACATTAAATTTCGAGCAGGTTTTTTTTTTTGTTTTTTTTTTTTTAGACATCCAAATAGATCTACCTCATAGGTAGTCATAAATCTATGTCCATTATTCATGGCAGGGTCAAGATTGGAAATGTAGACTTGGAAGTCATGAGAATAGCGAGGAGATGAAGGGTCAGTAGACTGACAGCTGGATTGGGAGGACCAGAATAAGAAAGCTGGAATGGTAGAAGGAGTATTCTGAGGCCAGGATGAATTGCGAGTTTGTGTGTGTTATTGGTGGGAGTGGGGGCTTCCCTGGTGGTTCAAATGGTAAAGAATCTGCCTGTATTGCAGGAGACCTGGGTTCGATCTCTGGGTCAGGAAGATTCCCTGGAGAAGGGAATGGTTACCCACTCCAGCAGTCTTGCTTGGAAAATCCCATGGATAGAGGAGTCTGGCAGGCTGGTGGGATTGATGCCTAAATTAGGATCTCAGTAAGGAGGTATGGAAGTAGAGGGTAGTGGGAAATATGTCAAGGAATAATGGCTGGTCCTCGCTATGGATGGGAAGTCACTTGCAATGACTGCAAGAACAGAGGTGGAGATGAAGACAGAGGCTCAGATGCTATAGCTGCCATAATTGAGGGAAGGTACTGTTGTGTTCATGGATGGAAACAACCAGGAAAGAGGGCAAGAATCACATTTTGAAGATTTGCATTTTAAGGGCTCTTGGAGGAAGGAGAATAATAGCTTTGGGAACAGCAAATTGGAGCAAGCAGGACATACCCTACTCCTATGCCTAAGATAGGAGAGATGCAGGTGGGAAACCATCTTTGGGAAAGTTGTGAGAAAAGCAGCATCTTTGAGGGAAATCCTAGTTCCAGGTAGAACATCAGAATCCTCTTGGAGACTTGTTAAAACACAGGTTTCTGGGTCCCATCTCCAGGGCCTCAGATTCTATAAGTCTAGTGTAGGGCCTGAGAGTTTGCACTTGTATTAAGTTTGCAGACAATGCTGATGCTGCTGGTTCACAGACTACCCCCTGGGAACCCACTGACTTAGAGCCAGAAGGTCAGGTCCAGTTTCAGAGAAGACTGAGGAGATTGTTGGTGACAGACTGAGCATCAGAGGGTAACCTGGCAGTTTTGGAAGAACAGAAGGGGTGTGATAACAAATGAAAACCATCAACTTGGCTATCTGCTGTGCCTGGGGAAATCAGAGATGTGAGCTCTCCTGGGGTCAGCTCTCGTTGTTTATGGAAGGAAGATAGTCAGGGAAAGCTTTATGGTCCAGGTCACTGTTATTATTTAGAAGGGTGTGTGGACCTGGAGGAGGGCCGGGGGCCTCCTCAGAAGCAGCTCAACATCCATGGCAGCTCCATGAGTGTGGAAGCGGTGAAGGGGCATCTTACTAGGAATGGGAGCAAATGTGGTCTCCAGAGTACTGCTCTCTCCCCTGCACAGAGGGGTTGACTCAGCAGGAGGGCAAGGCTGGTGGAAGAGCACCAGGTGGCTAGGTCATTGGGCTCCAGGTACTGGGTCAGTTGGAGCTAGCAGTGATTTAAAGACAACTTAGCTTCAAAGACGTTGAGCACCTGTTTTGCACATTGAACAGTGGTGGGCATTGTTGTGGAAGGGCAAGACTTGTGCATTAGGATTTTGAAATCCTGGTGGTACAGAAGGGAGAGAAACTTATCTAGGACTCTCTCTCTTGCCAGTCCCTGGATGTGACTCTTTCTAGGCACAACTGGACCCAGGTGCTCAAGCCCTGTCATCTTGGAATCAACTTCTCTCTCTCTCTTAAATATTTCACCCATGTTGGCTTCCTTTGCAGAATAGCTATTTCTTTCTGGTGGCTATCAGCAGCCCAAATTTACACCTTCTCACTCAGAAAACCCAGTGGAGACTTCCCTGGTGGTCAAGTGGTTAAGAAATCACCTTGCAGTGCAGGAGACATGGGTTCAGTCCCTGGCTGGGGAACCGGGATCCCACAAGCCCTGGAGTAACTGGGCCTGTGCTCCACAACTATTATACTACGGAGCCTGGATGCCTCAACTAGCAAGGAAGGATTTGCAAGAGGCAACTAAGACCCAGTGCAACCAAATAAATAAATAAAGCTATATCTTCAAATCTAGACTCTACAGCAGTGTTATCCAATAGGGATATAGTTTGAAAAATAGTGATAATAGGGATTTCTCTGAAAGCCCAGGGGTTAAGACTCTACACTTTCAATGCAGGGAGCATGGGTTTGATCCCTGGGTGGGGAAGCAAGATCCCACATGCCATGTGGCACAGTCAAAAGAAAAACAAAAAGAGAGAGAAAGAGACAACCCAGCAGAAAGAAACTTTCTCTTTCCTAATAGTCCCTCGTAAACTGAAGTGACCTACCAATCCTTGTACTGATCACTGTGGCCAGTGAGACAGATGCTCTGATCTGACCTTATGTCGTGTGCTCATGGATGGAAAAGGAGGGGATGAATGGGGGTTCTCTGTCACCTTCACCTTAGCCGCATGCATTGAAAGCGAAGAAATTGATTGCCTAAAAGAAATTAGGATATATAAGGATATACACTACCATATATAAAATAGATAAACAACAAACATTTGCGGTATAGCACAGGGAACTGTATTCAATGTCTTATAATAAACAATAATGGAAAATAATTGAAAAATCATATAGATGCATATATGTATGACTGTAACTGAATCACTTGACTGTACACCTGATATGAACACAATATTGTAAATAAACTATACTGAAATTAACGAAAGGTTATGTTCATATAAAACAGATAGTAACCATGTTTAGTGAATGTTTTCTCTTTGTAAGATATGACGCTGAGAGTGCATCGTTTTATTTGATTTTCACACAGTACTGTTGTCTTCCCCATGCTACTGAAGAGCTGAGAGGTGAAGTCAGTCTGTAGCTGTCTATGGCTTGTGACGGGTGGGGCAGAACCTGGAGCGAGGAGCAAGGACAAAGGGCAATGTGGATGTGTGCGGTGTGTGTTGGGGGAGGGGCAGTTCCGATAGAGGATCCCAGAGAGAGCCACGTGGAGGTGAATGAGGGAGTGGGGTCCACAGGTGAGGCAGGACAGTGATAGGTGGCCATGGGGTGGGGGCACATTCTCAGTGGAGGACCGGGCCGCACAAACAGTGATGCGGCCATGCCAGAAAGCAAGGCATTCCAGGATGGGAAGAGACTGTCAAAACCAGTGCCTTGGAGCACAGAAAACTTCAAATAAGTGACGATGGACTTAATGAGGCTTTACTGCACTAAGCTGTTGCTGTCACGATCACTTACTTCCTCTGCAAACACATTAGAGCTGAGGTGGCACAAATGTTGAAGGAGAGAGAATTGGAGTCACGCGGATTATTGGTACCTTGTCGACATGTTTGTGCAAATATTCATACATTTCCCATCTGCTTTTCAATTTCACTCTGTGAATCTGGAGCATTTATTTGCAGATCCGCCCCTCTTTTCCCATAGGCAAAGTTGTGCTTAATTTTAATGAACCTGAGTAGAAAACATGTGATTATGATTCCAGCTTCAGCCATAAGAATTTTCATTTTGCTACCTCACACTAGAGTTTTAAGTAAGATTATGGGAATGAGAAATTTACTAGGCATTTTCAGCGATTTGAAGCTCACAAAACCGCACACTGTTTCTCTTGCTGATGTCCTGATGGAAAGCTCTTTGGTGAATCACCAGGATCACAGTGTGCCAGGTATGATTAGGTCAACGTGATGGATTTCTAGCTGCCCTTGAGAGGCACCCCTTCCCTCTTCTGTGTAGATTTCCCTCTCTTTATTTGTCTTCAATTGATCATAGCAGCTACAATAAAACCCACTTTGCCTTAATAAAAATGAATCAGAGAGGCTCATTCTATACATTCCAAATTCACTCACCAAGTGCTGATTATTGATCTGAAAACACGCTATGCCTTAGCCTGGTAATGTTTAGCTTTATTTCCACATTCAAGTTACAGTAACAGCCACCATTGTGGCAGTGGAATTGCCCTAGTAGAGAGATATGATAGCGGACAGGTCAGAAAATCTATCTTGGGTCAACAATTCTTCATAATGAAAATTGCAGACACCCAAGCTTGTTCACCGAGCAGTTAGCAGATAGAGCAATGCTTTCACCTCGATATATCATATGCATAGGACTTGCTGACAATCATCGATAAACTCAATTTCTTCAGAATAGCTGATAATTATGGCATTAAAAAATTGATTTTGCATAACCAATAGCCACATAACCAGAGCCCATTTGGCTGTCATTGCTGCAAAAGGGAAAATGACAGTGGCTTGCCGCTGAATGCCACGGACACCCGAAGAAGGAAGGTGAAACCCAAAAGCATCTAATTCTCTCCAGATGAGCCGTTTTGCCAGCTCTTCCTTGTGAAGTGAAAGGTAGATATCTTGGAAGTGACAGCAAAATGACACCAAGGCCATGGCTACCTGTACTTTCATTTTGTGATTTCCATCCTCTTCAAATCACAAAGTATACAGGTTGATGAGGTCATTTTGCCAAGGGCAGGAACCACAGAGCTGCTCCAAGATGGGAACATCAAGCCGTGTGTTCTGCCTCTTATTTTATTGTGAACAATAAACCCTGTAATATTCCATTCTATTCAGTAGAGGCTTATTGAATGTCCACATGTCTCAAGCTCTCTGCTAGGGGCGCAGTTTCATGTGATTTGTATGCATCTTGCTTCTGTTCGTGTTTGAAAGTACCATGGGGATGTTTCCTGGGATAGGCATTTCACTGTCAGCTAGATTTCTTGCTCCACTCCGTGGCTGTCGTGGTGTGCTATTGTGTCATCTACACGCTCACACAAAGCACACACTGAGGGGGACGACTTACCCGTTGAAATTCCAGGTGCAGTAACCTGCAAGCTCCATGGAGTGGCTAGCTAAGACTCAGCAGAGGGCTGGACAGACTCAGCACAAATGTTGGGAAGTAAGATCTGACCTGGTAATCCTGTGCAATTGCATAAGTGAAGAACACAAAAGTTATAGACATTTTACAAAGAGAGACACGAAAACTGTCCATAGTCACCTGGACACCACCACTATTTCTAATTTTGCTACTTATTCTTTTTGGCTGCATTGTGTCTTTGTTAGGGGCTTCCCTGGTGGCTCAGTGGTAAAGAACCTGCCTGCTAATGAGATGGAGGAGATGCAGAAGATGCGGGTTTGGTACTTGAGTTGGGAAGATCCCCTGGAGAAGGAAATGGCAACCCACACCAGTATTCTTGCCTGGGAAATCCCATGGACAGAGGAGCCTGGGGGGCTATAGAGACCATGGGATTGCACAGAGTTGGACACGACTGAGTGACTGAGCACAGATGCATGGGTCTTAGATGCAGCAGGCGCGATCTTTGTTGATTCATGCAGGATCTTTCACTGAGGCACGTGAACTCTCTAGCTGTGCCTCTGGAGCTCCAGAGCTGGTGGGCTCTGTAGTTGTGGAGCAGGAGCTTAGTTGCTCCATGGCGTGTGAAATCTTGGTTCCCTGCTCAGGAATTCCTGCATTGCAAGGTAGATTCTTTACCTCTCGACCACCAGGAAGACCCTATTTATGCTACTTTCTGTACACGCACCACAGAGGCACTTATACACGAACTCATATTTAAAAAAATGCAGGTGCGCCTATTTTATAGCTTATTTTTCCCATTGAAAATATACTGTGAATATATATTCATTTATTAAGCATTTGTTATGTGCCAGGCACTCTTCTGGGCATGGAGATTTGTGAAGAAAGGAGGAAATTCCAGACTTCATGGAGGACTTATTCTAGTGGAGGTATGAAGAGAAGAGAAAATAAAGACATAAGATACAATGACCACACAGCAGGCAGATGTGATAGATGGAGCTTGAGGGATGTTTTTGTTGGCTAGGCAGAGGGGCCCCTCCTTCAGAAAATGCTATTAAGCAGTGAATCAAATGACAAAAGCAACCGGGTGTGAGAAGATCTGAAGAAGAGCATAGAGAGAGCAGCTAGTGCAAGGGCTTAGAGAGAGATGGAGATTGGCAAGCTGTGGGAACGAAGAGAGGGTCCTTGCTGCTGGGGTGGGTCAGAAAGGGAAGGTGAGTAAGAGGTTGAAATAGAGAAGGAGGCAGGGACCTGCAACTTTCTACGCAATTATTTCTCTTGTGTGATCAGGGACATTGGAGGATTTTAAGCAGTAGAGTAACATGAGTGGATTTGTATTAAACTCTCACTCTCTCTCTCTCACACACACACACCCACCCCAAACTCTCCTAGAAGCAGAGTGAGAATGGATTGAAGAGAGGGGTGACAGACTGTAACTAGGGATATCATGTAAAAGAGGTCATTAAAGTGGTTCTGAAGAATGGTGATGATGAATTGAACCAAGGAGTTCAAGCCATTACCCTACAGGAAGCTTGTTCATACCAACTAGTGGTATAAAGTTATTTCAAAGGTAAGTAATGTGTGGGCAGAATCCCCCAGTAGGCTCTTGGGAAGAGGGAAACGCATGTGAATCTTTGGATATTTTAATCAGGAACAAGAAAACTCTTTATCCTTGAGTGCCACTAGCAGGGTTGACATCAGAGAGAGAGAGAGAGATGAATAAGACAACGTGAGCAGAAAAAAAAAAGGGGTGGGGGGAGAGAAAGAAAGGAAAGCACCAAGGGGAGAAATTAGAAAAATAGACATCAAGCAGTTGTGAGTGGTGAGGCCATTAGACATTTCTGCTCCCTGGCACCTGTGAGAAAAATCATCTACCTCCTTCAACTTTGTGTCATTAGTAAAATTAGCTATTTGTTAGGAATTTGCAAAGAATAATGGAATCCAGGGGCTTATTCACAGCTATAAGCGTTCTGTTGTCTAAACTGTGCTGGAACCTTATTAAAAGATGAAAATAAGCAGCACAGGGTCTCAGGCAGGAGCAGACACACAGAGTAACAAGATGTCATCTCAGGATCTCAAAATCATTTTCCTGATAATTATACATAAATGGTTTAGTCTAGACTCTCATGCACTTATGGAGTAGGAAATGTAACCCACTTGAGTATTCTTGCCTGGAAAATTCCATGGACAGAGGAACCCGATGGGCTATAGTCCACGGGATTGCAAAGAATCAGACACGACCGAGCAACTGAGCTCACATGCATGCACTCACGCACTTAACTCCTAATTGAAGCCAATTGTAGGTAGAGAACTGACTTTCACGCTTTGTCCTACTTTGTTCACACATCCTTTCTTCTCATCAGTGCCTTTATCTCTTCTCATGTGTGGTTGGTTAGTCGGGTGGAGGCAGGAGAGGAGTGGGGAGAGAGAGATTTAGGATCTAAATGACTTCATCTTTACTTAAACGAACGTCTTCTAGATGGGCAGTGTGTGTGGAAATCTTATTTTGCCTGAAATATCTGAGCTGCAATTGGGAACATTCTATATTCACAGAATAACTGCTTAATAAGAAAAAAAAAAGACAGGAATTATAGAAAGAGCATGCACTTGTGTGCCTGGTGATCATGCTTGAAATCCTGGGTCTACTCTCTCGTCTGTGACCTTGCCAGTTTGTAAAACCTCTCTTGAGCTCTTGGTTTTGTCATCTGGAAAATAGAGATGGGATTACCTGTTTTGTAGAGTTGTTGCAAAGAATAGATATGATCACGGTGAAAAGTGTCACCCACCCAATGAACAGTCCTTCATTGCTTTCCACTGCTCAGGACATGCCCAGTCCAGAACTCCTTCCTCTTAGTCTCTTTCGAGGTGGACACATCTACACATATGTAGACAAAACCCTTCTTTGCCTCTCTCTCTGTTGTCACCTGTCCTCTTGTCCACGAAACCCTACTGCTGTTCTTTGACAGATGAAGCTGTGGGATTTCAAGTTGTCTGCTCATTGGACCACAGTATGGACCTGTCAGTTTGGTTATGGGCCACGTAATATGTAAATAATGACACCTCTTAGAATATTTTTAATCCTTCATCTTGATGGATGCTTTGGTGTTTCACATTTGTCCTTTGAGTAGGAAGGAAACTAATAGTTCCTCTAGGTGACAGGATAAATGCACATCAGGAGCTATGTTAGCCCCAAGACTGCTGAGCTGTACTGCTAAAGGACAGAATTTTTCAAAATCCCACCCCTTTTTCCAATGATGTTAAGAGAAGATAGGTACATTTTTTTAAATTTTATTTTATTTTATGTTTTGGCCACACCTCGGGGCATGTGGGATCTTAGTTCCCTGAAGAAGGATCGAACCCATGCCCTTCCCCATCCCTCCCACCCACAGCACTCCCTGCCACCCGGATTGGAAGCATTCAGTCTTAACCACTGGACTTCTAGGGAAATTCCAGTAGTTGCACTTTTAATTACACTTAAACACTGAATCATCAGGGAGGTGAAAAGCTGTTGCTGACTGAGCCTGTTTCAAAATTGCCCAGAAGTGGAAGTCCAAGAAAATGCTTTGGCCTCAGCACCAGGCTAAACAAGGCTGTTTGATGGTGTCTAGAGATGAACATATGCCTCACGTGTCCAGAAAGTCTCACCACTAGAGGAAGAGAGCTGGTTTATAATCTTGGTTCCGTTTCCTTGTTCTTAAATCAGCATTACCTGATTGTAGTGAAATGGTCCTGAGCCTCCCACATACTTACTGTGAAGTAGGGTGACTGTAAAACACCCCACAGAAAGGACCCATCCAGGTAAATCTCATGAAGCCACGTAATGTAATAATGTGTTATAGTAAAAGGTAATGTTTATTGAGTACTTACTACATGCCAAGCACTTTACATGCATGAATCCTTTCAACAACCTCTCAGCTTCCCCGTTTCACAGATGAATAAACTGATGTACCAAATAATTAAATGACTTCTTCAAAATTATATAGGGGATGACTTGAAACTGACCCTAAGCAGCCTAACTCTAAATCTGTGCCAGGAGCCTCAATGTTGTATTGTCTGGTATAAACCCATGTACACAGTAGAAGCCCGATAGAGTCAGGAGATCTGGGCTTACGTGCTGCCACGGGCTTGCTGTGTGCTCACAGGCAAATCCCATGCACTCTCGGATGTTTTGTTATAGGAATAGTAATACTGCTTTCCCAATCTCAGAGGACAAATAACTCTATGATTGATTAAGAATATACTATGTTCTCGATATTTTATATACAATTTAAATATTCCTTTAAAACACATAAAAGGGAAGAACAATGATCTCCTATTTGTGGATTAAATTTTTAAATAACATGCCCGCGACCTGCTGCATGGAAAGCTATCTGGATACAGAGCCTATCCTCTTTCTAGGCTGTGTAATTTTTTATCATTTAATCTATTTATTTCTGGCTTGCTGGGCCTTCGTTGCTGGGAGGGCTTTTCTGCAGTGGAGTGCGAGGGCTGCTCTCTAGCTGTGGTCTGCAGTCTTCCTGCAGCGGTTTCTCTTGCTGCGGAGCGCAGACTCTAGGGCACACGGGCGTCAATATTCGTGGCACACGGGCTCATTGTGGCTCCTGGGCTCTAGAGCTCAGCCTCAGGAGTTGTAGGGCATGGGCTTAGCTGCTCCAGCATGTGGGATATTCCTGGACCAGGGATGGAACCCGTGTCTCCTGCATTAGCAGGCAGATTCTTTACCATGAGTCACCAGGAAAGCCCCTAGGATTTGTCTTGATTCACAAGACTCTGAAACTGAGAGGGGCACACTAGTGTGTACACACTCAGGATATCCCTCTTGACCAGCCCACCTGCTGATCTCTGTCCCCCATCTCACGGTTGTGGCTCTTTCCCCTTGCCTCTTCGTCTGTATCATTTGATGATTGCTCTCTACATGCCAAGAACTGTACAAGGTGCTTTCTGTCTTTTTAATTTGAAAATAACTCTATAACGTAGGATTTCAAGGCTCTTTGTTAGGTTGTTCATTTGAGAACACACAAAGGAAGAAGGAAAGGGAAAACAAGAGCAAGAAGTAACATCTTATTAAACACTTCCCACGTGCCAGGTAGTGTCTTGAGAATTTTATGTAGGTACTACCATCCTTCCCTTTTAATGGATGAGATAACTGAGGTATAGGGAGATTAATACCAAGCCCACGTCAGGCATTCTGGCTCCAGATCCTACGGTCTCAGCCATGTTTCATTCTCAGGGTGCCTCCTCAGGGTGCATAATTTAACTCTCATTTGCCGAGGAGGAGACTGAAGCTTAGAGACGCTGATGTGTGTCATGCATCTATGATGAGTCAGAACTGCGATTCAGACCAAGCTTCCCTGACTTTGAAAGACCATCATTTTTGTATCTCACCATGCTGCTTCTCTAACCTGTCCTTCCATCACTGAAGCTGCACTGTTTCTAGAACTTCAGTTCAAAAGGCGCTCTGTGACGCTTAAAGCTGCATTTAAATAAATCCTCTGAATGTGACCGTAAGACTTAAACGGTGTTTCTTTGTCTTTGGCACTACTGTCAGCTGGAGGCAAAGAAAGCTGTGGGATAAAGCGACCCGGTGGGTATCAGACTGAAATTGAACAGTGTAACGTGGGACCCCTATAGCTTCGGTACAAATGGTCCCTCCAGACCTGTGGTTATGCCTGAAATGAGGCATCATCATCAGTAGGTTTTTGAGAGATACTTTCACAGAAGAGTTTTTCCTGCTGCTTAGGGAGAGTGGTCTCATCCAATGACATCTCAAACAAAATACCTTTCTGAATCAGCTACCCCAAAACCTGGGAGTGTAAAGCAATGGTTTATTTAGCTCCCAGTTCTGTTGGTAATTTGGACAGGACTCAGCCGTATGGTCTTCTGATCTGGGTAGGGCTTGCCTATTTTCAGTTGGCCCCTTCAGATGTCTGGGGCCTCATCTGGGAGAGCTGGAACCACTGGAGTTCTCCTTCAAAACGTCTCTTATCTGCCAAGTGGCTAGCTTGGGCTTGTTTGCATGGAGATGGAAATGCTCCTGTCCTGAGAGCAAATCTGCAAGGCCAAGGCTGGACACTTGCACAGTGCCATTTCTGACATTTTCTGCTCATGAAAACAAGTTATAAAGTCAACTAATATTCATGGGGTGAGGAAGAAGACTCCACTTCCTGGTAGGGGCTTCAAGGGCTGTATGGCCATATTTGCAATCTATCATATTTTCCTTACTTGGTTCCTTCTGTATAGAAATTTCCCAATTCTTCTCTACTCATCAATCACCACAAATATGGTTCATTTCAGGGATTCAATCTTTCTTGAAGCCTTTCCAGCTACACAGTCCATTTCTATTCCCTTCTGGCTATGGTAAATAATTTAAATCATAATTACATATTATCTTTTATAGTTCTTTATGTTGAATTATTTTGTTCAAATTGAATATTGCTAGCTCTACTTTGTTCTCACTGGTGTTTGCCTGATAGAGCTTTGTTCTTCTCTTTATTTTCGATGTTTCTATGTAATTTTATTTGAGGTATGTCTCTTGTAAATAGCACCTACCAGAGTTTTGTTATCTCACCTAATCTCAGGATCTTTTAATGGGGATATTTGATGCATTTGAATTCATTATAATTCTTTTTTATGTTTATCTGGATTGCTTTTCTTTGTTCTCTTTGCTTTTTTCCTCAGGAGTTTTGAAGTCATGCATCTTATCTCTTTCCTTATAGGGGTTAACTTTATATTTTCTTCCATGCATTTAATTTCTATACCTTTTAAGTCTACTCAAGATATTTAGCATTCTTTACAACTCCCCTAGCTTCTCCCATGCCTTATGGAAAAACCTTGGGATTTAGTTCTAGAGAGCTATTTGTCCCCATTGATCTTGTATTATCTTTGGAAACCAATACTTTAAGTTTATCTTAAGTTTCACCATACACTTAAATGCAACATTAAGGAAAACTGACAAATGAAGACAAAAAATTGTATACATCGTTATTCTACTCAAATTTCAAATTCCTATGTTAGGCAAATTAGCTGTTTTAATATATTTTTTCTTTCATGTTTATAACAAATTTTATCAAGGTATGGTTCACAATAAAAATCACCAATTTTAAGTACAATACACTTTTTAAAAATATTGAAGTATAGTTGATTTATAAAATTATATTATATTCAGGTGTACAGCATAGGGATTTAGTATTTTTGCAGGCTATATTCCATTATAAGTTATTACAAGATAATGGCTATAATTTCCTGTGCTATCCAATATATCCTTGACGCTTATTATTTTGTATCTATTAATTCCATACTCCTAATTTGCAATGCAATAAGTTTTGACATATATAAATAGTTATAACTACAACCAAAATCAAGATATAGGCATATCTACCTCAGAGATATTATGGGTTGGTTCTAGACCACCACAATAAAGTGAATGTTGCAATAAAGGAAATCACACAATTTTTTGGTTTCCCCCCGAAATTAAAAGTTATGTTTACACTATTGTTGTTGTTTCTGTTTCTGTCTTACTCTTTGTGACCCATGGACTTCAGTATGCTAGGCTCCCCTGTCCTCCGCTATCTCCCCGAGTTTGCTCAGATTCATGTCCATTGAGTCAGTGATGCTATCTAATCATCTCATCCTCTGCTGCCACCCTCTTCTCCTTTCGGCTTCAATCTTTCCCAGCATCAGGGTCTTTTCCAATGAGTTGACTTTCCATATCAGGTGGCCAAAGTATTGGAGCTTTAGCTTCAGCATCAGACCTTACAATAAATATTCAGGGTTAATTTTCTTTAGGATTGACTGGTTTGATCTCCTTTCAGTCCAGGGGACTCTCAAGAGTCTTCTTCAGCACTACAATTTGAAAATACTTACACTATAGTCTATTAAGTACATAATAGCTTTATGTCTAAAAATACAATGTACAGAAAAACAAAAAACAACAAAACCCAAAACAATGAGTATATCTTAATTTAAAAATCCTTTTTTTTTTTTTTTTTGGAAGAATTGATGCTTTTGAAGTGTGGTGTTGGAGAAGACTCTTGAGAGTCCCTTGGACTGCAAGGAGATCCAACCAGTCCATTCTGAAGGAGATCAACCCTGGGATTTCTCTGGAAGGAATGGTGCCAAAGTTGAAACTCCAGTACTTTGGCTACCTCATGCGAAGAGTTGACTCATTGGAAAAGACTCTGATGCTGGGAGGGATTGGGGGCAGGAGGAGAAGGGGACGACTGAGGATGAAATGGCTGGATGGCATCACGGACTCGATGGATGTGAGTCTGAGTGAACTCCGAGAGATAGTAATGAACAGGGAGGCCTGGCGTGCTGCGATTCATGGGGTTGCAAAGAGTCAGACACGACTAAGCGACTGAACTGAACTGAGGTGGCTGTGGCAATCTCTTAAAATAAGATAACAGTGAAGTTTGCTGCATTGATTGACAGTCCCTCTCATGAATGATTTCCTTGTAGTATGAGATACTGTTTGATAGTATTTTACCCACTGTATAACCTCTTTCAAAATTGGAGTCTAGTTTCTCAAATCCTGCTGCTGCTTTATCAACTAATTTTGCATTATTCTAAATTTTTTGTTACCATCTCAGCAATCTTCAATGTATCTTAACCAGAAGCAGATTTCATCCCAAGAAACAGCCTTCTTTCTTCATCCAGAAACTCCAATACTTTGGCTACCTGATGAGAAGATATGACTTATTGGAAAAGACCTTGATGCTGGGGCAGGAGGAGAAGGGGAAGACAGAGGATAAGATGGTTGGATGGCATCACTGACTCAATGGACATGAGTTTGAGTAAACTCTGGGAGTTGGTGATGGACAGCGAGGCCTGGGGTGCTGCAGTCCATGGGGTTGCAAAGAGTTGGATGCAACTGAGTGACTGAACTGAACTGAACTGAAGAAACATCTCCTCATCTGTTAAGATTTTGTCATGACATTGCAGAGATCCAGGTATGTCTTTAGGCTCCACTTCTAATTCCAGTTCTCTTGCTATTTTTACCTTATGTTCAATTACCTCCTCCACTTGAAGTCTTAAACCCTTCAAAGTCATCCATGAGGGTTGGAATCAACTTCTCCCAAATTCCTGTGAATGTTGGTATTGTGATTTCTTCCCATGAATTCCAGTGTAATGATTAATTCTTTCCAGAAGGTTTTCAATTTACTTTGCCTAGATCCATCAGAGGACTCCCTGTCCGTGGCAGCTATAGATTTACCAAGCGTGTTTTTCAAATAGCAAGACTTGAAAGTAGAAATTACTCCTTGATCCATGGGCTATAGAATGGATGTATTAGCAGACATGTAAGTGGCTCAGATGGTAAAGAATCTTCTTGCAATGCAGGAGAACCAGGTTTGATCCCTGGGTCAAGAAGATCCCCTGGAGAAAAGAATGGCTATCCACTCCAGTATTTTAACCTGGGCAAGAATTCCATAGATAGAGGAGCCTGGCAGGCTACAGTCCATGGAGTCACAAAGAGTCCGGCACAATTAGGCAACTAATACACACACTCGAACAACATTAATATGGTTGTACATCTCTACTAAAGCTCTTGGATGACCAAGTGCTTTGTCAGTGAGCAGTATTTTGAGAGAATTCTTTTTTTCTGAGCAGTAGTTTTCAGCAATGGACTTAAAATATTCAGTGAACCATGCTGTAAACTAATGTGCTGTTATCCAGGCATTGTTTTTCTATTTATAGAGCACAGGCAGAGTACAGTTAGAATGATTCTTAAGAGACCTAAAATTTGGGGAAATGGTAAAGGCACTTTGGATTTAACTTAAGGTCACCAGCTGTGTTAGCTCCTAACAAGACAGTCATTTTGTCAAAGGCATTTACTTTCAAAATAAGACTGTTTTGTTAAAAACAGTTTAAAAAAATTGTTGCTTAATGCAGTCAACTTTATTAATTATTTTAGCTAGATCTGGATAACTTATTTAGCTTCGATATCAGCATTTGCTGCTTCACCTTGCACGTCTATATGATGAAGTTGGCTTCTTAAGCCTCATGAACCAAGCTCTGCAAGCTTCAAGCCTTTCTTCTTTGGCTTCATCATTTCTCTCAGCCTTAATCGAATTGAAGAGGGTTGAGGCTTTGTCCTGTAATAGACTTTGGCTTAAGGAAATGTTATGTCTGGTTTCTTCTTTATCCAGACCAATAAAACTTTCTCCATATTAACAATAAAGCTGTTTCACTTGCTTGCCATTTGTTTGTTCATTGGAGAAACACTTTTAATTTCCTTCAAGAACTTTTTCTTTACATTCACATCTTAACTAGCTGTTTGGTGCAAGAGGCCTAGCTTTCAGCCTATCTCAGCATTCAATATGCTTTCCTCACTAAGCCTAATCATTTACAGTTTTTGATTTAAAATAAGAGACATGTGATTATTCTTTTTACTGCCACACATCGAGGCTGTTGAAAGATTATTAATTGATCTAATTTCCATGTTGTTGTATCTCAGGGAATAGGGAAGCCCAAAGAGAGGGAGATAGATAAGGAAAGTGTCAGTGGAGCCGTCAGAACACACACATGTATTGATTAAGTTCACTGTCTTATACAGGCACGGTCCATGGAACCCCAAAACAATTAAAATAGTAACGTCAGTGATCACAGATCACAGATCACCATAACAAATATAGTAGTAATGAAAAAGATTGAAATATCGTGAGAATTACCAAAATGTACTACAGAGACACAAAGTGAACAAATGCTATTAGGAAAATGGTACCAATAGATTTGCTTGGTACAAACAGGATTGCCACAAACCTTCAGTTTTTTTTTTCTTATGCATTTAACTTAATTTAATTGTTTAAATTTTTTAAATTAATTTTTTTTAAATTTTGTTGAAATATAGTTGATTTACAATGTTGTGTTAGTTTTGAGTTAAAAACATAATATCTGCCAAGTGCCATAATGTGAAGTGCAATAAAATACAGTAAGCCTGTATAGAATATTTCCATCACCCTAAAAGTTTCCTACGGAATGCTTTGCAGTCAGTTCTCTCCATTCATCCATCATCTCTCTATGATAGCTTTATCAGAACAAAGTGACTCGGAATTCCCTGGCAGTCCAGTGGTTAGGACTCTGTGTTTCCACTGAAGGGGGCCCAGGTTCATTCCCCAGTTGGGGAACTAAGATCCTGTAACCTGGGCAGCACAACCAACCCCCTTCCCATTAAACAACAACAACAACAAAACACAGACACATATACAAAGAAAACCACATATGCATGGGTCTAATTCAGGACATTCTATTCTGTTCCAATATTACACTAGGTTGACTACTGTAGCTTTATAGTAAGTCTTGCAATCAGATGATATAAATCCTCCAACTTTGAATCTAGAAGTCTCTATTTCTTTAGTTTAATAATCAACTAGTGATTGGCTAGAGATTTCCTTCAACTCTTGGAACCAGTAAAGACTGCAGACTGTGCTGAAGTTGCGTGCCTGTCTGGACCCTCCTTCAATACTCAGCCAGCAGCTTACAAATCTAATGCAGACTTTATCTCCTGCACTCACAGAGCCTCAAGGTCCTCTGCTCTCCTGACACACAGCCCAGAGCATGCACATGGCCTTTGAGATTCCCAGGAATGTGTGGGAGTTTTTCAAAGCCCAAATAGACATCTCATTTTCTAGGTTTTCCTTCCAAGATTTTTGGTTAGTTTATTGTTTGTTCCAACTGTACCTTAGGCAGCAGCAACTAAAACATTAGCCTGAAAAGGTTTTCAATAAATGCCTCATGGGAAGCAGCTTTAGCATTGGACCAGGTGATAAGGACAAAGCCTTTGAGCTCGTCTTTCAGGGAGCCACCAAAGTCAGAGTAAATAAATGCAAGTCTCTCAAATGAGGGCCCTTTGCTCCCTCTGGTATCGGGAATAAGGGTTATTATCTTCAAGGCTACTGGCTAAGCTGAGAAGCAGGGGATGGGACTAGGGTAAGCTAAAATGCCACAGAGCTCTCTGTTTTTACTGAGAATCAGCTGCTTTTTTTGAGTAGGTGATATCCAGACTGTTGTAAGGCTTTTGTTAATTTTCAGAGTTCTGAAAAAGTTGATTCTGAAAGCTTTTAACAGTTTTTTTCATTATCTTTATGGAAAAATGGAATTTGGATCTCCTGACTCCACCATGTTTGCTGATGTCTTTCTTCTAGTGGACTTTTTTCTTGCTGAAGAGTTGTATTTTCTTTATTCTTTATATGCCTCATAATTTTTTAGTAGAGTTTAGGCACTGTGAGTTTTAGAATATTAGATGCTGGATTTCTTTAAATATTGTTGGGTTTTGTTCTGGGATGTCATTAAACTACTTGAAATAAGTTTCATTCTTTCAAGATTTATTTTTAAATTTTGTGAAGGTGGGTTCAAAGCAGTCTTTAATCAAGGGCTAATTAATTAATTACTAATTAACACTCTCCTCTATTCAATGCTTTACATATTTGGATGGTCTTCTACCCTTCCTGGTTTGAACCCAGACCCTTCCCATCCCTGTGGGAGCTTCAGAGGTTGTTCCCACAATATGTAAACATATTTTCTTTATTATTTGTGTTTGCTTTATGTATTATTTGTGTGAATAGTATTATAAACCTATTACAGCACAGTACTATAGAGCTGATTGTGTTAGTTGGGTATTTAGGCTAACTTTGCTGTACTTATGAACAAATTGGACTCACGAATATACTCTGGGAATGGAACTCATTCATATGCAGGCGACTTACTGTATTCCTTTCCAGTGCTCCTCTAGATGTGGAGATTTTTTTCTCATGCATGTGCCGATCAAACTAAGATGCAAGGGGATCTCTCTGCAGATCTCTATAGAGTTGTGTCTTTGTGCTGCTCCCTCATCCCAGGTGTTCTGCCCTTTGACATCACCGGTCATTTGCCATCTCGGTAATATGACATAGCTCAGCTCTGCAACTACTGAGATATCTGGCTTCTCCCTCTCTGCACAGAGGCTTGGAAAATCACCCCAAGCAGTAAACTAAGAAAGTGGTAGGATCAAACTTATTGCCTATTATTCAATGAATGAAAACCAAGGTGTCATCATATCTTTTGACTGATTTTCCAGTATTTTAAAATAGGACTTCTCATCCAATCCTTGATACTCTGTCATGACCAGAAAAAGAAGCAGTCGTTAACACCTAATTAACACAGGTGTAAATAGTTCTTTGTCTTATTGGTCCTTTTATCACCATTTTCTCCTTACATCCCAAGCTTTCTTCCTGCTTGGATTTTCTTTTGTGCTGCAGAAGTATATTCTGGCAGAAGGAATTATTGGTTGGTGTGCCTTCTGAACCTTTGTGTGTCTAAAACTATATTCTTTCATTTGTTGGCTTGGCGAATAAATCTATGTTCAAAATTGATATAGCTTAAAGACATTTCTCTATAATTTTCCACAATCTAGTGTTTTATATGTGGAGAAAGCAATGGCAACCCACTCCAGTACTCTTGCCTGGCAAATCTCATGGTCGGAGGAGCCTGGTAGGCTGCAGTCCATGGGGTCGCTGAGAGTTGGACACGACTGAGCGACTTTACTTTCGCTTTTCACTTTCATGCATTGGAGAAGGAAATGGCAACCCATTCCAGTGTTCTTGCCTGGAGAATCCCAGGGACGGGGGAGCCTTGTGGGCTGCCGTCTCCGGGGTCTCACAGAGTCAGACACGACTGAAGTGACTTAGCAGCAGCAACAGTGTTTTATATGAGTTTTCGAATACTAATTTGTTGATTGTTCTTTTTTCTCTTTAGAAGCATTTCAGATTTGTTGTTTTTTCTTAGAATTCAGAATTGCCTGTGTTCCACGATTCCTGGGTGGGGAAGATCCCCTGGAGGAGGGCATGGCAACTCACTTCAGTATTCTTGCCTGGAGAATCCCATGGACAGAGGAACCTGGTGGGCTACAGTCCATAGGGTTGCAAAGAGTCAAACACAACTAAATTGACTTAGCACTATGAACCAAAAGCTCAATTGTTTTGATGGTAGGGGGATATAAAAGGATATTTTAAAAACTCTGGCAAATGGAGAAAAACTGTGAATAAATGAAGCTTTCCCCTACAGATTTTTATGAGCTCCTAGTCACCTATGCACTCTCTCTGATGCTTTAGGCCTGCCTTTTATTCCTGTCTTCCTTATTTCTTTGAACTTCCTCATCCAGTCTGCCAATGACTCTTGCCTGCTTTTGTAGGATATTCTGGGTCCTATAAACAAGGATGTGCTTGTTTAGTTGCCAGTCATCTGCTTTACATAGAAACATAGTCTGAAAGTTTTATTCTCCATATAAAGAGTAAAAGCTCAGAGAATTATCTGCTAAAACTTAGATTTTTACAGTTCAGTATACAAATGTTCCAAAATTAGATATATCAACTTTGTAGCTGATGTCCAAAAGAAAAATGTTTCAGGTAAAAACTCAAGTTCCAATATCAGAGTGACACATACTTTCTGGTAAATGCTATAGCCTGTGAAAATTAATTTCAAGTTTAAATGTGCACAAAAGAAAGATATTAGAGGTGATAATGTGTTAAAGGGAGCTTTGCAATGCTCATTTTCGTTTCATGAATTGTTATAAATTATGTAATGTTACTAAATTGAAGCCAGCCTATGGAAGACCATGGCTGCTGATTAAAAGCAGGAAGAACAGTTTTGCTTTTGTGTGTGTGTTTTTAACCTAATGCATCTGCTTCACAGGATTAAAAAAAAAAAAAAAAAAAATGGCTATTCCTTTCCCAGACATTCAACAGAGAAGAGGAAAAGAGATAGGATGTAATCTGGGATAGATGCTTTTGTAAGGATATGGTTTCTGATTCAAGTTTCAATATTATTGTACTATAGCATATTCTGACAGAGGTTTGATAGGCACTTGGAAGGCTAGAAGAGGTAAGTTACCTTCTCCTGGGATTTTAACATTGTGTACAATGAAGTACCCATTTAAATGCTTTCATCAACAAGATTTGTCCGTGTTTCTCTCTATGGCTACAGCACAAACTGTTTTCAGTGGCAAGTATATAACTTTATGGCTGAAATAGGTTTATGAGGGTTGTCTTTTTTTTTCCCCAGCAAGGCTTTATTAGGTCCTCTGCTGCAGCAGGGAGAAAGAGAACAAGCCACAGGTTCCCTTGCTTGCCTGCTCTGCAAGGAGGGGGGAGCTTGTACCTTATATGGGGTGAGGGTGGAGGTATGTTCAGGGGTCAGGCTGGAGGTGTGGCTCAGGGTTTTTGCCCACCCCTTAGGTGGCAATGTGTTCAGGGGGCATGTACAGTACCCTGCTTTTGCTCCTGGCATCCTGTTTTTGCTCCAGGTTCCTAAAAAATGGCAGCTGGGATTTTTTGGTCTCTTTGTAGATTTTGGATCCAGAATTTGCCTCAACTGTGCATTCAGCCAGTTGTTTTTAGTCTCATACTGTTTCTTTGTCTCTTGCTCTAGGAGAGGTGTGTCCAGATGCAAGCATTGCAGCAGAGTCCCAGATTCCAGCCTGTCTCATTTTCACCAGAGAGACTCTGCACCTTTGTTCTTAAAGGGTAAGGGGGTGAAGGTCTGTTCTGAACTTCTTCTACTGAACAGGGGCCACAGACCCTGACCTACCCTAGAGGTGTAGAAGTACTTCACTGACTGTTTCAAGGACCTGTAAAGACCTGGGCCACCCTCTACTGGAATGGGCTGAATTTCTTGAGCCACTGTGAGCTTTACTTCAAACTGTTGGAGCCTAAAAGATGCAAACTTAACCAAAAGGTTAATCAAACAAGGGCTAAAAAGGAGAACAACAATAGCCATTAAAGGGAAGGAACCAATCCCAGGGTCAGGAAGAGCCCCTGGAAAAGGAAATGATAACCCCGTGTTCTTGCCTGGAAAATTCGATGAACAGAGGAGTCTGGTGGGCTATAGTCCATGGGGTCGCAAAGAATCAGACATGACTGAGTTACTGAGCACACAAGGAAAGGAACCAGGATCAATTTTGGCATCCTTAACTGTTGACCAGACAACAGAGATAACATTGCCCCTGCCAAAATTATGAATGCACTCTGCTTTGTTCTACCAGAAGGCAATCAAGAGCCAGACAATTGTCAAGAACCATATCAGTCAAGGAAACAAAAGAAGTCCTAAGTACCATAAGGCTCCGAATAGGAGCCTGCCCACTTTATCACTTTCAGTTCAGTTCAGTTCAATTGCTCAGTCGTGTCTGACTCTTTGAGACTCCATGGATTGCAGCGTGCCAGGCTTCCCTGTCCATCACCAACTCCCGGAGCCTACTCAAACTCATGTCCATCACGTCAGTGATGCCATCCAACCATCTCATCCTCTGTTATCCCCTTCTCCTCCCACCTTCAATATTTCCCAGCATCAAGGTCTTTTCCATTGAGTTGGCTTTTTGCATCAGAAGATCAAAGTATTGGAGTTTCAGCTTCAATATCAGTCCTTCCAATGAATACTCAGGACTGATCTCCTTTAGGATGGATTGATTGTTTGGATCTTCAAGTCCAAGGGACTCTCAAGAGTCTTCTCCAATACCACAGTTCAAAAGCATCAATTCTTCAGTACCCAGCTTTCTTTATAGTTTAACTGTCACATCCATACATGACTGCTGGAAAAACCACAGCTTTGACTAGATGGAACTTTGTCACAAAGTAATGTCTCTGCTTTTTAATACGCTGTCTAGGTTGGTCATAGCTTTTCTTCCAAGTAGCAAGCATCTTTTAATTTCATGGCTGCAGTCACTATCTGCAGTGATTTTGGAGCCCCTCAAAATAAAGTCAGCCACTGTTTCCATTGTTTCTCCATCTATTTGCCATGAACCTTATCTGTCAATGATGCCTGTCATTTGAATAGATAGCTCTTCCACTGGCTCACAGATGTACTGTTTTTCTGTAGTGACCTGTGAAATTTCTGGAGGCAAAATTTTAGTCTGGACAAATATACCCAGCTAGATATCCATTGCCTGCTTCCCTCATAGCTCAGATGGTAAAGAATCTACCTGCAGTGCAGGAGACTCTGATTCTATCCCTGGGTTGGGAAGATCCCTTGGAGAAGGCAATGGCAACTCACTTGCCTAGAGAATTCCAAGAACAGACCATGAGGTCACAAAAAGTTGGACTGTGCAGCTAACACTTTCTTTCCAAATATCCATGGAAGCTTGAAAGCAGTGGGGGTGGTTAAAATACTTTATAAGGGCCATTCCTTTTGGAAATGTTTGGTCTTTGGGGGACCCCTCTTTCCAGGGTTTAAGAAGAACTTGGTCCCTGGGATTTATTTATGAAGGAACTGCTCTTTCCTTTAGGGTCTCTGGATGAGTTTCGAGTCCAGCTATATACTCTGGAAGCAGAAACTATGCAAAAAGAGCTTGGAAGAATAAAACAAGAGAATATGGGAGAATATACACTTATGAGTTAACCTTAGAGAAGAGGGTAAAATTACCTGTGAATTTCTGGTGTCAATTTTAGTGTCTTCTCTCTATGTTCCCCTAGCAGCATGTGGATTCATTGATGAGGTGTTTTGGATAAGCCTGGAATGGCTTGTTGAGTTCACCAGAATGACAGTAGATGGGGCTTCCGCTGGAAATCAAGAGCCTCGGGCCAGGCTTACTTAATGCATCACTGTTCTAGTCTTTAATTCTTGTGTTTTGGAAATGCAGGTGACAGAAAATAACAATGACAGGACTTTAATTTCAACAGCTCCTGCCCATGTCGAAAGACTGGTAGGAAAGAACTCTTTTGAAAAGAAATGCTTGATTAAAAAAAAAAAATTAAAACAGAAACAGGACATGATGAAGGCAGCAGAGATAAGGTAAAGGCCCAAGATTTGGGGAGATATATAAGCATGCTGGGCTTCCCTGGTGACTCTGATGGTAACGAATCTGCTTGCAATGCAGGATACCCAGGTTCAATCCCTGGGTCGGGAAGAGCCCCTGCTATAGGGAATAGCTACCCACTCCAATATTCTTGCCTGGAGAATACCATGAACAAGGAGCCTAGTGGGCTACAGTGCATGGGATCAAAAGAGACAGACATGACTGAGCAACTAACACACACACACAAGCAAGCTATCCAGTGTAATAGAAAGACCATTTGGGAATGAAGATCTTAAAAATATCTTCAAGAAACTACTGAGATGTACTTGGGTGATGTGGGAACCTCAGGCAATACAGATTCCTTATATATTTCTGCCTGGTTTCAGCCAGTATGCATTCCTGTTACAGAAGAAATGGCAATTGGTAGAGAGGAAGAGCCTGTGTGACTATCCATTAAGTTGTGCCAAATTGAAACTTCTATAGCGATCAGTCTAGCTGGTGAAGAAACTTTGGACAAGCCAGAGTTTGGGAAGTTTTAGTTTTTTAAAAAGAAAGAAAAACAAAGAGTCAAACATTTCTATCTTGGGGAAAGAATTTCTGAAAGCAGCAATGATTAATCCCACAAATGGCAGTGCTTTCATTCAAATTGGCACTTTGGTACGTTACTGATGACAATTGTAAACTAGCATGATTCTCTTGAAAGCAATATGCAAACACAAAGCAACAACTGTAGAAAGTCATAGCCCTTCACCCAGAATTTCACCCTGGGGAATGTGTCCTAAGGAAATAATTCCGCAGAAGCAAAACATCTACATACGAGAAAATATTCATTGGAGCAGCTTTATAATAATAACTACAAAAGTGTCTCTGAGAAACGATATATGTATAAAACAGTTGTGAAATTGTTTAGTAAATTACAGAACATTAAGTCTATGGAATATTATTCAGCCATTAAAATTATAATTATGAAGACCTTGAAAAACAAGGAAAAATGTTTCCACTATGCTGTTAAGAGAAAAAAAGCTGAATTAAAACACAGGGTACATTATGATTGCATCTGTTTCAAAATATGTATGTGAGTAGAAAGGAAATGTGCACAATAGAGTTATGTTAGTTTGGTGGACTTATGGTTGATTTATTTTCTTTTTTAAAATTGGCCTTAAGAAATGATATATTTTAATGAAGTACAGTGGCAATAGACTGATAAAAATGGTAAATGATGGAGTAAACTGGTAACGATGATTTACAAGGCAATGCTGACTCTTGTGGAAATTTTGTTGCTTTAGTTCAGCAGAGGAAAATAGCTGTGAGAATGTGTAATGTAATTTACCTTTCATAATAAAAATGTTCAGGCAGATGAAGTGAGTGGAGCTGTTCTGAGCCTTGGCATTGAGCATATGGGTGTCTTTCCTCACTCATCAGTTATAGAGATGGAGTATAAGCAGACCTACAAAACCATTAACCTATCAGAAACAGATTTGCTGACTCCTGATTCCCATCCCCAGTGACTAGTGCCACTGACCACTCCCACCAAAACTTACCTCCTTGTGTTTAATATATACAAGTGAATATGTAATATGAATGCATCCTTGCGTTTGTTTGTGTGTCTGTGTGTTTGTGTTTGCCTTTACCTTTTAAAAATCATGGATTATTTTATATATACAGGGAAATAAAAGAAACCTACAAGTGCTATCTACTAAATAATTATGAAGTGAATCCTTGTATAACCACCATCTAAATTGGAAACTGGAATGTTGCCAGTACCTTAGAGACCCCCGATCGCGGCCCCTTCTCATGAACCATCGGTAGCCAAGGTCAGTAAGTACTACCTTGATTTGCGGGCGATAACTATTCCCTGACTATAGGTCCCAGGTGCACAGAACTGTGTTAGTCACATTTCTTGGTTCATGGCACACTACTATGATCATTCTGTGCAGAGATAGCTATTTTTATCCCTTTTCATAATGATATGGTAAGCCATGAATTCATCACCTAAATCAACACTTATCTCCTAAGTGCTTCTCAACTATCCTATTCCACTGCCTCTTTCCCAAAGGTACACAGAGTTCAGAACTGGGTATTATTCTTTCCTTGCTCTTTTAGAAATAATGTATGTGTCTTCCTTCTTCTCTTCCTCATAATGTTTAACTATGTCTGCTTATTTACGTGGATGGAGTTATACCACACATTCTTCAGGAACTTGATTCATTCACTAAAATTATATTTATAATATTCATCCCTGTTAACGTGCTATCTCTTTTTTGTTATCATCTCTAAGTAATATCTGATTGTATGAAAAGAGCAAAATTTATTTATTCAATTTAATGGTGATAGGTGTTTGTGTTTCCAATTTTTAAATTATGAATAAAGCTGCAATCAACAATTTTGAACACGTTTCTGGATGCAAACATTCAGGAGTTTCTCTAAGCTATATTCTGGAAATATATCAAATGTACATTTCAGTAGGGTTTACAAATCAATATTCAACCTTTCCGGATGGCTCAGCAGGTAAAAAATCTGCCTGCAATGCAGGAGACCCAGGAGACATGGGTTCGATCCCTGGGTCGGAAAGATCCCCTGGAGAAGAAAATGGCAATCCGCTCCAGTATTCCTCCCTGGAAAACCCCATGGACAGAGGAGCCTGAGGGGCTACATACATAGTGTCACAAAGAGTCAGACACAACTAAGCACACAGGCAGCCAAAGTTGAGGCCAAATGTTAACTTCATCCTAGTAAAATGAATTGCTTTATAAGAATAAAATCGAAATTGTATGAAAATGTAATTGTTGCAATTAAAATGTTAAAAGTTTTAGTAATTAAATTTTAGACATTTGAAACGACACGCTATTTCTCAATGTTGTTGATTATCAGCAGTGCTATCAGTAACTATGATCACCATATTGCACTTTTACAATAGATACTTACTTTTAATTAGAAGTAGGGGAGAAACAAGGTATCATTTCACCCATTCTGCTAGGATAGGGTTCTACCTATGAGGAAGATATTGGCATCAATTATTATTATGCATTCTTCTCTTCCTAGTGGTAGCAAGCTAACTTCACTAAGCTGCTGCTGCTATTGCTAAGTCACTTCAGTCGTGTCCGACTCTGTGTGACCCCATAGACGGCAGCCCACCAGGCTCTCCTGTCCCTGGGATTCTCCAGGCAAGAACACTGGAGTGGGTTGCCATGGCCTTCTCCAATGCATGAAAGTGAAAAGTGAAAGTGAAGTCGCTCAGTCGTGTCCGACTCTTAGCGACCCCATGGACTGCAGCCTACCAGGCTCCTCCGTCCATGGGATTTTCCAGGCAAGAGTACGGAGTGGGGTGCCATTGCTTAATTAGGTACAAAACATAACTCCACTTCAACTCATGAAATTGAAAATTTGGTCTATTGTGATAATGCAATTTTACTGAAGCAAACCAAAGCTTTGAGTATTTCTTGAAAAGGATCATAACTATTTTCTGAAGTAGATTTAAGGCTAATACCTTCACTGTTTTTTATTTCTAATACTTTTGCCTTTAATTTTTTTCCTCCACTCAGTCAAATTGAGAAAAAAAGAATGTCTTTAAATCTTGAATTGAGAAATGAGGCCACGCAACAATGTGGTTAACTTTCAAGATTAAAAAAAACAAACAAACCATGAACATTTCCATCTACATTTCAGCTTTTGTTGCATACACAATAATTTCAGATTCTTCTTTAGAGTAGAATGTTGGGAGAAATGTTTTTCAGCAGGTGTCAGGTAAGAAGTACTTGCATTTCAAGGAACATGAGTGTGGCTGCTTTTCCAGCAGCTTATAGCAAATACATTATTTCATGTGTGCTAACATGCTGCTTTACTGATATTGTTCACCACAGTGAACAACAATCTTTGTTGTTGTTTCCTTAAACATATAGAGGCTGATTTTCTAGTTTTTTTTTTTTTTAATCATGAATGGATGTTGAATTTTGTCAAATCTTTTCCCTGCATTTATTGAGATGATCATGAGGTTTGCGTTTTCTCTTTTGTTAATGTGGTATATCACGTTGATTTATTTGTGCATATTGACCCATCCTTGTGAACTTGGGATGAATCCCTTGTGGTTGTGGTGTATGATCTTTTTATGTGTTGTTGGATTTAGTTTGCTAATATTTTGTTGAGAAATTTTGCATCTACTTTCATCAAAGATATTGGCCTGTAATTTTCTTTTGTTGGTGGTATCTTTGTCTGGTTTTGGTATCAGGATGATTGTAGCTTCACTGAATGTCTTTGCGAGTATTCTCTCCTCTTCAGTCTTTTGGAAGAATTTGAGAAGCACTGATAAAAGTTTTTTGTGTGTTTAGTAGAATTCACCTGTGAAGTCATCTGTTTGTTTGTGGGAAGTTTTATAAATTACATATTCTATTTAACTTCTAGCTATAGGTCTATTTAAATTACTTCTTGTTTCAGTTTCGGTGGGCTGTATTTTTCTAGAAAGTTGTCCATTTCCTCTAGGTTGTTGAATTTGTTGGCATGCAGCTGTTCATAGAATTCTCTTATTATTATTTTTTTTGTATTTATATACTATTGGTTGATATTTCTCCTTTTTCATTTCTTATTTTGCTTATTTGGTTATTTAGGTTCTCTCTATTTTGCTCTTGGTGAACCTGACCAGAGGCTTGTCAGTTTTGTTTACCCTTTCAAAGAAGCAGCTCTTGGTTTGATTGATTATTTTCTATTTTTTAATCTCTATTTTATTTCCTCTCTTGTTGTTGTTTCCTTTCTTCTGCTGACTATAGGTTTTGTTTGTTCTTTTTCTAGTAATTTAGGTGGTAGTTTAGGTCATTTATTTGGGGTTTTTCTTATTTTTTTGAGGAAGGCTTATAATGCTACAAACTTCCTTATAATAACCACTTTCGCTACATCCCATAGATTTGCATGATTGTGCTTTCTTTTTCCTTTGTTTCATGGTATATTGAAAAAATTTTAATAGAAGTATAGTTGATATATATATATATTCTTTTTTATATTCTTTTCCATTATGGTTTATCACAGGATATTCAGTATACTTCCCTGTGCTATACATTAGGATCTTATTGCTTATCCATTCTAAATGTAACATCTCAAGGTGTTTTTAAATTTCCTTTATAATTTCTTTGTTGACTCATTGTTTTTTTAGTAGCAAGTTGTTTAGACTCCATGTAATTGTATTTTTCTGAGTTCTTTATCTGAGGTTGATTTCTAGCTTCATGACATTGTGAGCAGGGAAGATATGTGAAATAATTTCTGTACTCTTAAATTTATTTACATTTGTTTTGTACCTTAGTACATGGTCAATCCTAGACAATGTTCCATGTGAACTTGAAAAGAATATGTATTCTCATTTTTTTAGATGTAATGTCCTGGAAATATCTTTTAAGTCTACCTGTTCCAATCTGTCATTTAGGATCTTTGTTGCTTTATTGGTTTTCTGTTTAGAAGATCTGCCCATTCATGTGAATGGGGTATTAAAGTCTCCTACTATTACTGTATTGCCATCAATTTCTCTCTTTATGTCTCTTAGTATTTGTTTTGTGTATTTAGATGCTCCTATTTTAGGTGAATACATGTTGGAGAAGACTCTTGAGAGTCCCTTGGACTGCAAGGAGATCCAGCCAGTCCATTCTAAAGGAGATCAGTCCTGGGTGTTCTTTGGAAGGAATGATGCTAAAGCTGAAACTCCAGTACTTTGGCCACCTCATGCGAAGAATCGACTCATTGGAAAAGACTCTGATGCTGGGAGGGATTGGGGCAGGAGGAGAAGGGGACGACAGAGGATGAGATGGCTGGATGGCATCATGGACTCAGTGGACGTGAGTTTCAGTGAACTCTGGGAGTTGGTGACGGACAGGGAGGCCTGGCGTGCTGCGATTCATGGGGTCACAAAGAGTCGGACATGACTGAGCGACTGAACTGAACTGAACATGTTGATGAATGTAAGAACCTCTTCTTATGTTGATCCTTTTATCATTATACAGTGTCTTTCTTTATGAACTTTGTTTTAAAGTCTATTTTGTCTTATATGAGTATTACTATCCCTGCTTTTTGTCATTTCCTTTTGCATGATATATCTTTTTCCATCCCTTTTTATCCCTTTTTCCATCCTTACTTTTAATCTATGTATTAATATGTCCATTGCCTTAAAGTGGGTCTCTTGTAGACAGAATATTGTGGGCTCCTGTTTTTAATCCAGTCTGCCACTTTATGTCTTTTGATTGAAGTATTTAGTCTATTGACATACAAGGTAATTATTGATAAATATGTTTTTATTGCCATTTTAAATTTTATTTTTCAGTTGATTTCTGTGTTTCTTCTATGTCCCTTTCTCTTTCTTTTTGTGGTTTCCATTGTGGATTTCCTTTTACTTTATGCTTGTGTTCTCTTCTTTTTGATTTTTGTGAATCTAATGTATGTTTTTGATTTGTGGTTACCCTGTTTTTCAAGTATGTTAGGCCTTTACTATATCTGTTTGCCTTAGACATAGTCATATAAGTTCAAACACTTTCTAAAAAAAAAAACACCTATATTTTCTTGCTACTTACCTTATATTTTATGATTTTGATGTTCTCTTTTACGTCTTCATTCAACATCATTGTTTTGAACAATAATTCTGTAATATTTATGGCAAAGACTGAACATATTACTTTAGAGTGTGAAGAGTGTTATATGTGTGTCATTTTTAAATCACTTTTAGTCCTTGCCATATTGCTTAATTTTTAATGACAATTACATTACACTTGTGATGTTTGGTTTTGGGGGGAGATTAAGTAATATGATTACCAAAATTCATGCAATGGACTCATATAGAACATTATACTCAACAACTACAGAGAATACATTTCATTCTATTTAATTGTTCAAATCAGAATTTGAACAATTTCTAGTTCTCAAAATAAACTTCAACAAACACCTAAATATTGGAATCATATAGATACATGCTCTAACCACAATGCAATTAATTTAGGAATTAAATTTTTTAAAATTATATTTGGAATATGTATTTTTAAAGTAAACCATGAATAAGATGGCTTGGATGGTAAAGGATCTGCCTGCAATGCAAGAGACCTGGGTTCGATCCCTGGGTTGGAATGGGTTAGCAAACCATTCCAGTATTCTTGCCTGGAGGATCCCATGGACAGAGGAGCATTGGAGGCTCCAGTCCATGGGGTCGTACAGAGTGGGACATGACTGAAGTGACTTAGTAGTAGCAGTAGCATGAATAAGAAGTCACACTGGAAATAAAAAAAAAGAAAAAACATTGGAACTGATATGAATTAAAATGCTACATATAAAATATGGAATTCAACGAAAACTAGAGGTAATTATGTAGCTGTATAATGTAAAATGCTGACACTGAAACTAGGAAAAGTTAAAAAATGTTGATAAGCTAATTATCCAAACTAGACTTAAAAAATAACCATGAAATAAACTCAAAGAACAAAATAAATAAAAACTATAGTAGCAATTAACTAATACAATTAAAACATAAAATATAGACAATTTTAGAGACAAACTCTTCTTTGAAAGAACAAATATAATTGACAAACTGATGAGTGGATTTGGAAAACTCAGCCCTGGCCACAGGACTGGAAAATGTCAGTTTTCATTTCAATCCCAAAGAAAGGCAATGCCAAAGAATGTTCAAACTACTGCACAATTGCACTCATCTCACACACGAACAAAGTAATGCTCAAAATTCTCCAAGCCAGGTTTCAACAGCATGTGAACCGCGTATTTCCAGATGTTCAAGCTGGATTTAGAAAAGGCAGAGGAACCAGAGATCAAATTGCCAACATCCATTGTATCATCAAAAAACCGAGAGAGTTCCAGAAAAAATCTTCTTTTGTTTTATTGATTATACCTAAGCCTTTGACTGTGTGAATCACAACAGACTGTGGAAAGTTCTTAAGGAGATGGGAATACCAGATCACCTTACCTGCCTCCTGAGAAATCTGTATGCAGGTCAAGAAGCAACAGTTAAAACTGGACATGGAACAACAAACTGGCTCCAAATTGGGAAAGGAATATATCAAATATATCAAGGCTGTATGTCATCACCCTGCTTATTTAACTTATATACAGAGTACATCAAGAGAAATGCCGAGATGAATGAAGCACAAACTGGAATCAAGATTGCCGGCAGAAACATCAATAACCTCAGATACACAGATGACACCACCCTAGTGGCAGAAAGCAAAGAAGCATTAAAGAGCCTCTTGATGAAAGTGAAAGAGGAGAGCGAAAAAACTGGCTTAAAACTCAACTTTCAGAAAACTAAGATAATGGCATCTGGTCCCATCAGTTCATGGCAAATGGGGAAACAATGGAAACTGTGACAGACTTTATTTTGGGGGGCTCCAAAATCACTGCAGATGGTGACTGCAGCCATGAAATTGAAAGATGCTTGCTCCTTGGAAGAAAAGTTGTGACCAACCTAGACAGCATATTAAAAAACAGAGACATTATTTTGTCAACAAAGGTCTGTGAAGAGGAACTAAAAAGCCTCTTGATGAAAGTGAAAAAGGAGAGCGAAAAAGTTGGCTTAAAGGTCAACATTCAGAAAACGAAGATTATGGCATCCGGTCCCATCACTTCATGGGAAATAGATGGGGAAACAGTGGAAACAGTGTCAGACTTTATTTTTGGGGGCTCCAAACACTGCAGATGGTGACTGCAGCCATGAAATTAAAAGACACTTACTCCTTGGAAGGAAAGTTATGACCAACCTAGATAGTATATTCAAAAGCAGAGACATTACTTTGCCGACTAAGTTCTGTCTAGTCAAGGCTATGGTTTTTCCTGTGGTCATGTATGGATGTGAGAGTTGGACTGTGAAGAAGGCTGAGTGCTGAAGAATTGATGCTTTTGAACTGTGGTGTTGGAGAAGACTCTTGAGAGTCCCTTGGACTGCAAGGAGATCCAACCAGTCCATTCTGAAGGA
>SJYT01007876.1:69089-148995 GCA_006410635.1 Cephalophus harveyi
GGAGATCCAACCAGTCCATTCTGAAGGAGATCAACCCTGGGATTTCTTTGGAAGGAATGATGCTAAAGCTGAAACTCCAGTACTTTGGCCACCTCATGCGAAGAGTTGACTCATTGGAAAAGACTCTGATGCCGGGAGGGATTGCGGGCAGGAGGAGAAGGGCACGACCGAGGATGAGATGGCTGGATGGCATCACGGACTCGATGGACGTGAGTCTGAGTGAACTCCGGGAGATGGTGGTGAACAGGGAGGCCTGGCATGCTGTGATTCATCGGGTCACAAAGAGTCAGACATGACTGAGCAACTGAACTGAACTGAACTGAATGTAGATGTGAAATGAAAGTTATTTTTCTTGGATCTCCATCCCATGGTGGCACAACTAAGACGCTATCACAACCTCACTGTATTATACCTTGTTGAGAGACAGTTCTCCATGGGTTTCTTGTGTTTCTTCCATCTTCTGGGCAAAGGCACTGAACTCTTTTATTCTGGACTATCTTTGCAAAGATATTTATAGAGCAAACAGCATGAAAAATAACGATAGTGTCCTTCTTGGGGCAGAGGATGGATTTCTTTCCTGAGCAGATTCTGGTGGCAAATGTTCTTTTTAAGATAGGATATTTTCCAAGACTAGGATTTCTTGACTGAGAAACAGATCCACTGTGCATGTAGCATGTGTGCATGCGTGCTAAGTTGCTTTAGTCATATCCCACTCTTTGTGACCCTGTGGACTGTAGCCCAGCAGGCTCCTTTATCCATGGGGTTCTCCAGGCAATAATAATGGACTGGGTTGCCATGCTTTCTTCCAGTGGACCCAGGGATTGAAACTGCATCTCTTATGCCTCCTGCACTGGCAAGCACGTTCTTTACCACTAATGCCCCATGTATAGCATACGCTTCTGCATTGCCCCATAGCTTCTGGGGACAGGGAAAACCAGTAGGAACATGAAGCTCATGTTGTCTTGCATGCTGTGACCAAGTCTTCTGTCTCTGACCCACAAGTCTTGCATTTTCTGCCAACCTCTGTGAAACTGTGACAGATGAGCTTGTTGGCTTACAGGAAGGGTAAAATCTCATACCCTTCCCAGGTCCTGGCACTTTCTGTTCACATAGGTCCCACTGAAATAATACTCATAACCAGCCTTGCCTAATGAAGAAGCTTCTGAATTTGAACATACAATCCAGTTAGGAATTGGTTCTCATTATCCCCTAGGATATTCTGAACCAAGCTGGCAGCCGAGGAAGGACCCATGCCTTTGACAGGCAGATTCACTTTAGGCATGCCAGCAGTACACTGATGTGCCATGGATGTTTCCAAATGAAACAATTTGGACAAAGCTAGGAGACAGAATGGCCCTCTCGAAAGCTGTGAAGGGCGTTTGGCCATTTAGGCTACTTACTGGAAGCAATGAGAGTTTGGGTTTTAACTGGATTGCCTGGCGTTTCTTCTCTGTGTGAGTTCCCTTTATAAAATCACTGCACAGTGTGCGTTTGAGAATTAGGAGAAACGCAGATACTCTAGGGTCTGTTACAAGTATCAACATGGGAGTAGAAAGTACAATATTCACGAAAGCTAGGAAAAGTTGTAGTGACTGTGTATATAGAACATATACTATATCAATATTTACTATATTCAATATTTAAAGCATAGAATTCAATGATGTATATTAATACCTATAACTATAGTTCTGCACAAAAGCTTATGAGAATTGCTTATGAGAATTTTTCAGACAATAGTACTTTTCATATACTTTCATATATGAAATTAGACAAAATGTCATATGCCATATATATAAAATATCTTACTTAATCTTCACAATAACCTTGTAGAAACTGTTATTCTTTAGAGTTTTTATTAGTGAACTAGTTGAAACTACAGATTTTGTACTTACTCCATGAAAAACAGTTGATAGTTTGCCAAAATGAAATTCCCTAGTAACTAAAATAAGAATTTTCTTTTTTTTTTTTTTGAAGTATAGTTGATTTACAACACTGTGTTACTTTTAGGTGTACAGCAAAGAGCTTCAGTTATATGTATGTTCTTTTCCATTATAGGTTGTTTCCTGTGCTATACAGTAATTCCTTGTTGTTTATTTATTTTATATATAGTAATGTGTGCCTGTTTATCCCAAACCCCTAATTTACCCCCTCCTCCTTTCTTTCCCTTTGGAAAAGAGAAGCTTGTTTTCTATCTCTATGAATCTGCTTCTGCTTTGTAAATAAGTTCATTTGTAGTATTTTTTAGGTTCCACATATAAGTGATATAACATGTCTTTCTCTGTCTGACTTACTTCACTTGGTATGATAGTCTTTGGGCCCACCCCTGTTGCTGCAAATGGCATTATTGTGTCCTTTTGTGACTGAATGGCAACCCACTCCAGTGTTCTTGCCTGGAGAATCCCAGGGACAGGGGAGCCTAGTGGGCTGCCATCTATGGGGTCGCACAGAGTTGGACACAACTGAAGCCACTTAGCAGCAGCAGCAGCAGTATTCCATTGTATACATGGACCACATCTTCTTTATCCATTCATCTGCTGATGTACACTTAGGTTGCTTTCATATCTTGGTTATTATAAATAGTGATGTTATGGACACTAGGCGACAAGTATCCTTTTGAATTAGAGTTTTCATCTTTTCCAGATATACACCCAGGAGTGGAATTGCTGCATCTTATGGTAACTCTATTTTTAGTTTTTTGAGGGCCATCCATACTGTTTCCATAGCGGGTGGACCAATTCTTTTACAGTCTAACTAACAGTGTAGGAGGATTTCCTTTCCCCAAACCCTCTCCAACATTTATTATTTATAGACTTTTGATGATGGCCATTCTGACCCATCGAGGAGGGCATGGCAACCCACTCCAGTACTCTTGCCCAGGGAATCCCATGGACAGAGGAGCCTGGTGGGCTACAGTCCGTAGGGTCACAAATAGTTGGACGTGACTGAAATGACTTAA
Source organism: Cephalophus harveyi (assembly GCA_006410635.1). NCBI lineage: Eukaryota > Metazoa > Chordata > Mammalia > Artiodactyla > Bovidae > Cephalophus > Cephalophus harveyi. Next base: position 72,046 of record SJYT01007876.1, read on the forward strand.
CACACAAGCACATTCTGACTCGTATGAGGTGATTCTTCATTGTAGTTTTGATTGCATTTCTCTAGTAATTAGCAATGCTGAGCATCTTTTCATGTGCCTGTTGGTCATCTGGATGTCTTCTTTAGAAAAGTGTCTATGTAGGTCTTCTGCCCATTTTATGATTGACCTTTTGCTTATGAGAATTTTAGATTAAGTATATGATTGTCATCCTTTTCAGTTTGTATGAAGTTAAGTGAAGTCACCCAGTCATGTCTGACTCTTTGCGACCCCATGGACTGTAGCATACTACGCTTCTCTGTCCATGGGATTTTCCAGGCAAGAGTACTGGAGTGGGTAGCCATTTCCTTCTCCAGAGGATCTTCCTGACCCAGGGATCGAACCCAGGTCTCCCGCACTGTAGGCAGATGCTTTACCATCTGAGCCACCAGGGACATATAGCAAATAAAATTTATATTCATATACACATAAATATTGGAATAAATATATAATGTTGAATATTTACACAAAGATAAAAAATAAGTTATATAAATCAATATGAAATAATACTAACAGTTAATATAAATATCAAATAATATGTAAATATAATAAAAATTCACTACAGTTGATATAATTAATATTTTTGGATCATTTATCATATGCTTGGTATCTTGCTAAATTTATTAACCACATCCTCTACTTAACTGTTAGCACAACCAGTGAGAAAGCTACTAATATTTCAAAGTTTCCAGATAAAGAAGCTGCATTTGAGAGAGGTAAATTATATAATCTATGGTCACATATCTATAGTAAGTGGCATACTTGGTATTCAAATTTGGTCCTCTTCAATTCCAGAATATAAGATTTTAAGCACTTCTTCACAGGATTTGGTACAAGAGCACAAGCTTAGCAGTAGCTAATATAATCAGTGATATAAATATTAATAGCACAAGCATAGAAACATATATGAAACTTGTGTAGGCTACCGCTCTCTTGACTTCAGATGCCCCATCTGAAGAGATAGGAATGGATTTTTTTCTTCTTTTATTATTTCGTTTAACCAGAGATGTATTTAATAACCTGTTAAGGTCATTCCTGGCTTTAATCTTCTGAGATTCTGTGCCATTTGTTTCTCCTCTGTGTTGGTCTGAGCTTGTCGGTCCCCACTTCATCAGAGCCTCAGTGCTTATCCACTGCCTCCCTCCGATGGTCTTCATCAAATTCAGCCAAATCCCCTTCCCTCATTGGCAGTCCTCTGCTTCCATGCCCTTCATCTGCTCAAGCCCCACATGATGAAAATAAAGTGCCCTTTTATAATTTTTTCCAAAGGAGCTCTCTTTTTTCCCTTATGCTTTGAAAGGAGAACTTCTTTTTGGAGCTGCTTTGGTGGATGGTGTGGAATATTTCTGAACAGATGCTCATTGTCTTCAAGGAGAGGATTGGCTTTGTTTATTTGGAGACCACTGTGACCCTGATCACAAGGGGTTCCCGCTAAGTATACCATGGATGTTATTTCTACCCAGGGAGAGTCGGCATGGTGACCCAGAAACATGAGGGAACCCCAGGGGAGGGGCTGTGAACAACCTTCTCTTTTGTGATTTTTCATTTTTCATTATGTCTGACATTTTTGAAGCTGAGCTTTTTAAGAAATACCAGTTTTAGAAGAACAGACTGCAGATATATTTCAAGGCAATGTAGAACAGTCACAAGACAAAACAAGCACAGTAGAAAACGTGCCCATTTGAGATGAGAAATGGTATATGTGCATGGCCTTTTGTCTTCTGTTAGCCAAATGAAATGTCCATGCATTTTTCTCAGAACTTTGAAAAATAAATAAATCATCAAATCGTATCTGCCTTTTGTTTGTGTTCAAATGTCTGTGATGTTAGCTGTCAGCCTGGTGTTTGATGTTTCCAACTGCAGAATACATCTGTACACAGTTGAGAGATTTCAAAGTACCTCTCACTTTCAGTATTAAGATGGATTCTATGCTCTCTATATTAGTAGGGCTAAAAAATATTGGTCTGGCAATTTAGTTGTGGTAATGTTTCCCTGGGTCATAAAGCAAATTCCCACTGACTATCTATTTTACATGGACTTCCCAGGTAGAACAGTTGGTAAAGAATCCACCTACAATGCAGGAGACACAAGAGACACAGTTTTGATCTCTAGGTTAGGAAGATTCCCCTGGAGAAGGGCATGGCAAGCAACTCCAGTATTCTTGCCTGGACTGTTCCATGGACAGAGGAGCCTGGAAGGCTGCAGTCCATGGGGTCACAGAGTCAGACATGACAGAGTACACACACACACACACACAAAGCTTCCATTTTTCCCTGGTTATGGATGTTCTAAAACTTAACAAATAGGAAGATGGTTATTTATTTTAAAAATTAATTTCAATTATAACCACTTCCTTTTACTGGGAGACTTTTTTAAATAACGAAAGGTTAAAACTACCATAGATGTAAAACCTATCAATGACTATATCTACTCTTTTATAAATTTATTTAATGTCCAGTTATGAGCACTAAGTTCCACTGGCACTGTAGTAGAATAGGAGCTGGAGAAAAGAATCAGATAGAGAAACCATAATCTCTACACATAAGGCAGAGTTTCCCAGCTAATGTGCAGCCAATGCATTATATGCATGTCATGAGCTATTGATCAGCCATCTCAGCCTTCACAGATACAGGAATGGCCAGAAGTTGCTAAGTTTTCTCATGGGTCACCTTTCTCAGTAAGCAAATTTTCTAGGGACCTTGGGAGGCCAGCCTTAGTTCAGGGATATCTAACTGTTCTCTTCCTCCAGTTCATTAAGTTGGAAGATCCAGTGTGTATCATCTGGCATTGCCCAACATGGAGGGCTGAATATGACCAAGGAGTTCCTCTACCACCTGGGTAACCATGTCAACAGTCAGGAACATGTGTGTTATTGGGCATCTGGAAACTGTATGTGAAGAACTGCTGAATGAGATATGGTCCAAGGTATCCAAAGAGTGTGGCTTCCCCTGGAGGTTCAGCAGCAAAGAATCCATCTGGCAATGCAGGAGACATGCAGGGTTCCATCACTGGGTCAGGAAGATCTCCTAGGTGGCAACCCACTCCAGTATTCTTGCCTTAGAAATCCCATGGACAGAGGAGCCTGGCAGCTACAGCCTATGGGGTCACAAAGAGTCAGACACAACTTAGTGACTAAGCAACAGCAACATATCCCAGGAATCACAGACTTGTCATTGTTTTTAAGTATTCAACATGGAAGAGTTTGATTAAATTATAAACCCGTTCTTATTATCATAACTTGTTTCAGCACTACATTTAGCTATGAAAGATAAGGAAAAGCAGTTCAATTCCTTAAATATAATGTCAATGACTGTAAATCTTTGAAAGATTGCAAAAAATATTAAAATGTTATCACTTATGGGAATAAAGTTTCTCTCATAATGACAGTTGCCAAGAGTTTGAAGAGGTCAAGTGGCCATTTGAAGAACAAATGTGATGGGAGAAAACAGAGTTAGGACTTTCACTTTTGAAAAGACGGGGTAGAGGTTTTTTTTCCTTCCTCCTTCCCTGACACCCACCCTAACTATAACTAAATTCCCAGGGCAATGTGTATAACACAAACTCCAAAAGACTCTGAAAGGTGGTGAGAAGTCAGACTGACTAGGGACATGAGACTTAAAGAACAACACAGTAGTGAGTTCACTGGGGGGATTTTTTAGTTCACGTATTCCAGGTTTGTATCTGAAAAATGTCAGCAATCCAGAGGTGGCAAGAGGTACAGATGTGGAAAACCTCTATAAAATCCCACTTTTTCCAGCCAAAGAAGTGAGAAAGGGGTAGTGCAGCAAGCCAGGAACTTTTAGACAATAATCAGTCGACTCCAACCAAACACTTGTCAAAACAAAAACTGCTTGTGACAGAGTTAAACAGTTTTTCAAGACTACTGCAATAGGAGAGAGATTAAACTGAACTCCATTTAAACAAAAAGCAGGGTGTTTTTAAGCATTGGGAATGAGCTAGTGGAGAAGAACTGGAGGATGAAATTGATGAATGGGATGTGTTCAGCACACTGTTATTGCTGACTCTGCGAATGTTCTTATCTGTAATTAGGTCATCTGAGTTTGGTAATTGGCAACTGACCACTAAAGTTAGGCTCCTACTCTGTCAACAGAGATTCAAAGATAAAGATATTATCTCCTTCCATATTTACATTTCAAAAAGATGGTTCCAAGGTCCTTGAGAAAGACATTAGTGGATGGTTTAAGTGGCTAGAAGCTTTTAAAAAGATTTGTATCTCAGAGGCAGAGAAAGGAATTACAAGTTTTCTAAAGTAATTGCTATATGAAAAAGAAAGTCACAGACCTATAGGCAGAAAGAAGGCTATATATAGTTTGGACAAGCTGAGGGAATTATTAAAGCTGTCTCGGTCATATCACAGTAGAGGGTTGGAGGGCCAGGAGTGGGGGACACTGTCTTCTGTCCACAATATCACCTATGCAAGCAAAAGGCAAATGAGAAGCCAAGACTTCCACCCTAGCAAGGTTGTAAAAGGTTGCCCAACACCTTTATCTAGGTGGTGTCAACAACGGTCAAGCAAGGAACCAGGACTTCCATTCCCACCTCATAGTAACAAGACACTTCTCTCCATCCTCCCTACTAGAGTACTGTCAGAGATGCTCAGTGGAAGACAAAGACTACCACAGCACCCCAGTAGTAAGAGGCCACCACTACTGTGCTTTCAGTAGGGACTACAAAGAGCTGGAATTTCCACTCCTCCCCAGCTGTAAAAGAGCACCACCTCCATTGGGTCTCAATGAAGGACAAGTGTAGAACCCAAATTTCAATCTTCTCCTGGCTGTAACATAAGGCAGCACCCTTTCACTTTTACTGCTCCAGGGGCATCACAGATAGCCAGCTAAAACAGATGATTTAAATAAGATTCAGTCTCAGAGCGGAATACAAGAGAGGAAAAATCACTCATCATATTAAGAGCAAAGAAGATCTCAGACTAAAAGGAAAAAAGACAACCAGTAGTGCCAACACTAAAATGACAGAGATGTGAGAATTATCCGACAAAAAAACTTAAAGTCACGATAAATGCTTCAATGAGCAATTACAGCCTAGCGTAGTGTTAGTCGCTCAGTCATGTCTGACTCTTTGCAACCCATGGACTGTAACACGTCAGGCTCCTCGGTCCACAGAATTCTCTAGGCAAGCATACTGGAGTGAGTTACTATTTCCTACTCCATAATTATAACCTTAAACATTTTTTAAAATATAGACTTTGTAAAGAGATCCAACCAGTCCATTCTGAAGGAGATCAACCCTGGGATTTCTTTGGAAGGAATGATGCTAAAGCTGAAACTCCAGTACTTTGGCCACCTCATGCGAAGAGTTGACTCATTGGAAAAGACTCTGATGCTGGGAGGGATTGGGGGCAGGAGGAGAAGGGAACGACCGAGGATGAGATGGCTGGATGGCATCACGGACTCGATGGATGTGAGTCTGGGTGAACTCTGAGAGATGGTGATGAACAGGGAGGCCTGGCGTGCTGCGATTCATGGGGTCGCAAAGAGTCGGACACGACTGAGCAACTGAACTGAACTGAACTGAAAGATATTAAAAGTTTCAGGAGAGAAATACAAGCCAGAAAGTAGATCCAATTGGAAATTTTAGAGATAAAAAATACAATAATGAAAGTAAAAAGTTTGGGGACTGGGCTCAACAGCAGAATGAAGGGGAAAGAGAAGGGGAAAGCCAATGAACTGGAAGACAGAACAAAAGAAATTACCCCAATCTGAAGAGGGAAAAATGGATGAAAAAAATAAACACAGCCTCAGGGGCCTATGAGATTATAAGAAAATATCTAATATTTGTGTCATTAGAATCCAAGAGGGAATGATAGAAGAGGGTAGGAAAAAATACTCAAAGAAACAATGGCTGAGTATAGCCCTGAAGGGATTTGTGAAGCTTTGTGTGTGTGTGTGTGTGTGTGTGTGTGTGTGTGTGTGTGTCAATTCTCAGTCGTGTTCAACTCTTTGAGACCCCATGGACTGTAGCCCTCCCAGCTCCTCTATCCATGGGATTCTCCAGGCAGGAATATTGGAGTGGATTGCGCTCCTCCAGGGGATCTTTCCAACCCGGGGATAGAACCCGTGTCTCCTGCACCGCAAGTGGATTTTTCACCATCTGAGCAACCATGGAAGCCCCATCTGTGAAGCTAAATAAACCCCAAACAAGATAAACCCAAACCAATCCACTCCAAGACACAACATAATTAGCTTCTGAAATTTGGAGTCAAAGAAAAAAATCTTGAAAGCAGCCAGAAAAGGATGATATAACAATTCAAATGACTGTAGATTTCCTGTCAGAAACCAAAGACATCAGACAGAAATGGCAAAATATTTTCAAGTCCTAAGAGAAAAAAAACTGCCAACCAAGAATTCTAAACCCAGCAAAAAATATCCTTCAGGAATAAAGGAGAAATAAAAACAATGTGTGATGAAGGAAACAGATATTGACACCAATGGGCCTACCATTAAAAAAAAAAGAGGCTAAAGAACATTCTTAAAACAGAAAGAAATCTGTGAAAAAAAAGAACCTTTGCAAAGATGCAAAATCAATTTAATGGAGGAAAGATAGCCTTTTCAACAAATGGATGATGGAGCAATTGACATGCATAGCCAAAAAAAAAAAAGAGGAATTTTGGCCAAAATCTCATACAAAAATTAAATTCTGAATGTAGCCATATGGAAAGCTATAAAACTTCTAGATTTAGATTTTTAAAAACTAAGAGAAAATCTTTAAAGTCTAAGGATAGGTGAAGAGTTCTTAGGCTCGATACCAAAATCACAATCCATAAAAAGAAAAAGTAATAAGTTGGACTTTATGAAAACTTTAAAAACTTTGTTTCTACAAAAGACTTTGTTAAAAGGGTGAATAGACAAGTTACAAAACGGGAGAAATAATTTGCAAACTATATAATAAAACAAAGGACTGGTATCTAAAATATTTGAAGAACTTTCAAAATAGAGACAATTCACTGAGGAAGATATAAAGATGACAAATATGCTCATGAAAAGATGTTCAACATCATAAGCCACTAAGGAAATGCAAGCTAAAATAATAAGGTATCAGTACACAACTATTAAAATGACTAAAATGAAAAATAATGACAACAATAATTGCTGGCAAGGAGATGAAGAAATGAGTATATCATACACTGCTGGTGGGAATGCAAAATTGTACATTCACTCTGAAAAAGTTTGGCAATCTCTTTAAAAAAACACATAGTTACACATAATCCAGTATTTGTGATCCTAGGCATTTATCGCACAGAAATGAAGACTTATGTTGACACAAAAATCTGTTGAGAGATGTTTACAGGTGTTTAATTCATAATAGTCAAAACCTGGAAACAATTCAGTGTCCTTTAATGGGTGAATGGATAAACAAACTACAGTACATCCATACCATGGAATAATACAATAAAAAGTAAGGAAATATTGATAAACACAACTATCAGTGCTGCTCTTAGTCTCTCAGTCATGCCTGACTCTTTGCAACCCCATGGTCTGTAGCCCACCAGAGTCCTCTGTCCATGGGATGTTCCAGGCAAGAATACTGGAGTGGGTTGCCATGCCCGCATTCACAGGATCTTCCCAACCCAGGGGTCAAACCCAGGTCTTCCATATTGCAGGCAGATTCTTTACCATCTGAGCCACCAGGGAAGCCCAAGAATACTGGAGCGGGTAGTCTATCCCTTCTCCAGGGGAGCTTCCTGACCCAGGAATCAGACCAGTGTCTCCTGCACCGCAGGTGGCTTCTTTACCAGCTGAGCTACCTGGGAAGCCCCATAGATATCTGAGTGAACTTCAAAGAATTATGCCCAGTGAAAAAGGCCATTCCCAAAAGGTTATTATACTTACATAGCATTTTTAAAATGATAAAATTATAGAAATGGAGAACAATTTAGTGGTTGCTGGGATAGGGTAGGAGGGAAGCGGGTGTGGCTATAAAAGTGAAACATGATGACTTCTTGTGATGACAGAAATGCTCTGTATCTTGATTGTATCATATCCTGGGTTGAGATATTGTACTGTATCTTTGCAAGATGTTATTATTGGGAAAAACTGGATAAAGTGTCCACAGAATCTCTCTATATCATTGTTTACGCTGCATGTAAACCTACAGTTTTTACCAGATTTCTTTCTGTTTTGAGAATGTTCCTTCACCATTTTTTAAATGGTAGGCCTACTGGTGACAATTTCTGTTAGTTTCCCTTTATCACAAATTGTTCTTATTTCTTCTTCATTCCTGAAGGCCTAGAATACGAGGTACTAATTAAATGTTTGTTGAATAACCTCTATGCTGTGTTCAGGGTCCATACGTTCCACGGTGTTTGTGTCAATTACTAATATTAAATGAAAGAGCTGTTGATCCAGTGTGAGTTGTAGCAACAGAGATGATGTTTAATGGTGCTACAGAGTACCAGGGCATGCGTATTTCAGGGCTGCAAGATAATCAGGTGTTTGCTTATTCCCGTCAGGGTGTCTCTCTTCCTATAAAACATCTCCAGCCACCACTTAAGGCAGAAGGCTAATGGCACAGAATGGAAGACAATTGCCCAGGACACTCAGAACATATATATTCGAGAGTGGTAAAAAGCTATTCTGAGTGTCCTGGGCAATTGTCATTGTCCTTCTTTTCTGTGACATCAAGTCATTATTTTTAACTTGCACTGTGAATTGTCCTTGTTTTCCTAGGGCACGCATCAGAAAAGGCTCACTTTGAAAGGTATGAGCAGACGCTGAGATTAAGAAACCTGAAATAATGAATGACTTCCAGACATAGGCAGGGGTGCCTCCAGATTCCAGTTAGTGTACACTCCCCACTAGGGCTGGGGGGAAAGCTTCAAGGTTTAACCAAATTTGCAAAGGCTAAGTAAAAGATTTCAGGAACTGAAACTAAACTGATTACAAATATGCAAGGCCTTAAAGATCTAATTTTTTTTTTTACAATGTTGTGTTTAATTTCTGCTTAACAGCAAAGTGATTCAGTCACACACACACACACACACACACACACACATATATTTTAATATTCTTTTCCATTATGGTTTATCATAGGATATTGTATACAGTTCTGTGCTGTACAGTAGGACCTTATTGTTTCTAATTTCTTTTTAATTCAAGGAAAAAGGATTATACTAAGAGGTTGATGTGTCTGGAAAGGTCATGAAGGTCATTTCAGTAAAAGGCCTTGACCCTATATCCCCCCTTCATTGGCCACATACCTCACCATGGACAACTGCAATCAACCCATTTGATTCCAGCCATCTTGTTTTTTGCTGTTTTTATTTGAGGGCTTTTTTCATTTACATGTTTCTCCTCCTCTTAATCCTTCATATTCCATCAAATTTTTATTGAATATTTGTCCTCTGTAAAGAGTAAGGATATGGCAGGGAAATAAGAAAGTATATGAGAAACTTTTCTAGGTCTTTCAAACAGAGGAACTGCATTTGAGGAAATTGGTGATCTAAATACTGGAAGAAATAAAGAGCCAAGGATGATGGGGAGGTGACCTGGAGTTTAGTGAGAACAGGAAGCTGCTAATGACAGGAGGAATTGGTGACTTGGAGCCTTTGAAGCCAGGTCCATCCTGGGAATAACTGTAGTAAAGTTCTACATGGAAGGGCTTTCCTGGGGAAGCTGCACCCAGAAAGGAGACTCAGTCACTGCTGGAGATGACATCAGAAACAAAGGATAAATGCCCCATTTGTCCAGCATTTACCATTGTGCAAACCTCTACCTTGTGCAAAGGTCAGAAGGCAAAGAAAACACACTTGCCTGTGACAAAAACAGAGCAAAGGAAAGTCAGGCAATGAATCTGAGAGCAAAGCAGTAGCTAACCTTTAACCCTTCATTTGCTTATCTTCAACCTGATCACAAACTATTGGCAAATTCATTTGTTAATATTTTAACTATATGAATCCCTTATGTCTCAGTTCCCAAAGGTGTGTTTATCTATCCCAAGAGTAAGATAATGGTGATTCTCATCGTCTCCCTTTATTTTCTTGTGTCTATGCTGACATATGTCAAAAAGCTACTACATTGTTTCAAATAACTCTGAGACTGGACAAATTCTGTGGAACTGCTGCAAACACCCTAACACTTGTTCAGAACAAGTCTAACCTGCTAATTGTTTTGGAACTTTGGTACTCTCCAGAACTTCCTAACTAGGGCTATTGATGTTGCTCTTTAGAATAAAAAATAATCATCAAGAATAGGAAACCCATTAGCCTGTTGCAAACTTTGTTACCTACATCTCTGAGACCACGCCAAACACTGCCCAGGTCACAGTCAGCTAGGTAGCAAAATACTTTAAAATACTGAAAGTTAGTCATTTTCCAAGATCCCTGTTATCACCATAATCCTTAGTCATCAAACAAGGTAATCTTTTCTATAAATTCTGTGCTATAGCTCTGCTTTTCTGATCTGCTCCTTAGTGAATTCTCATTCTTACATTCTAAATCCCTTCTCATCCTCAGATTTCACAAACTGCTTTCTCTCTAACCTGTCTTAATAGAAAAGTGGTCCTCATACAAGTCTTCTCCTGTGTAGACCAACCATATTCCCACAAACCGTTGGTTGGGATAGGAGAATACACTACTGTCTTCCAAGTAGTGGCTCATTATTCTTCTTCCCTGATCGACACTCATCCTACCATCTCTGAGCAACTGCTCCTCATTCCTTAACCATTTGCTTAAGGCCTTAGGAGCCAAATCAACACCTATAAACTACCTCTTCTTATATTCCTAAGGGATTTCAATATCTGTGAATATGATCTATTTCAAATCTGATCTCATTTATAATATTTTAATAATATTCAAATGACCTCTCTTCTTTCTTCCCCTTATAGACACGCTCCTCCATCATTTGCATTTACCATGTTGTTTGACACTTACTTTTCTGTGTATCATGCATCTGCTATTACACCTTTAGCTCCCCAAGAAAAAGGACTTGTCTTATTCATTTCTGCATCCCAACACCTCGTAGCTCTCCCAGCACATGGTAGTGACTCTATAATGAAGTGGACTGCAATCTCTTATTATATAAATAAACAAGTCAAATAAGCAGACATAATAGCTCCTTAATGAGATAAAACTTGCTCTTTCTATGTAACATATCAAGTTACACTGAGGGGAAAATAAAAGTTTTATATTTTTCTCTTTGTAAAATAACAGATAAATTCTCCCTTTTGGTCACAGAGGAATTGATATGACAGTTGGTAACAAAAAGAGAATATTTCAGACACAAGAAAAAAGAAGTATTGGATTTTCTTGGTATTAACTTTCAATAAGGTCTTCTCCAGCCATCTTATTATTTTTTAAAAAGCTATAATGGAAAATAATAGCAAATTCATGTGACTTGTTAGGGTCTACATTTTCCCCTTGTAATTATTATAAATATCTCAGGTCACTTCTGTAAATGGTGTGTGGGTAGGACTAAACCAATCCACAGAGTGTTTGGCTCTAAAGCATCTGTTGGAAACAATGCAAGCTGATGAGTTACCATGGATCCCTGCTGAACATGCTGCGCTTGCTGGAGTTTCGACTAATGGTGCTTGTCAAGGGTCACTAACATTTTGGCAAGAATGTTGACAATAACATCTCTTCTGAATTGAAGTATAAAAAAAAAAAAAAACGGGCAGTTCTAGGAATTGAAAAAGGTGATGATTTGTTAATGTGTCTTTTGATGGGATGGGAAAGGATGATGTTGTCCGACATACACTGTCTTTTATTTTCATTTTCCGTTCCCAATAAATGAGATATAAAGTCACATCTAAGAAGAACTAGCAGCTTCAACTTGTTCAAGCATTAACATGCATTGTCTCATTCAAGCCTAACCAGCTATCCTGTGAAATAGGTGCGATCATTATCTTACTGTCATTTTATGAAGATGCAGAAGTTAAGTATCTTGTCTGGGGTCATCCAGTTAAAAAGCGACAGAATCAGGATTTGACATCAGGTTGCCTACCTTCTCTTAATAATGAAGCTACACTGCCTTATGGAAAAGGCATCTATATCATACACTGACAGTGACATTAGAAATTGGCTTTTAAATTCAGTCATCCAGCCCTACACCATTCTATGGAGATGTGCATTAAAAATTGCACTGTTGGGAAACAATTATATTCTCAGACCCTGCAGCAATGCAGGCCAGAATCTACATATGTTACACGTAGTATTCCTGACATCAAATGTGTTCTGTTGGGCATTTCATTCAGACAATATATTTAAACTTTCATTTCTGGTTGTCTAACCTCCCTCAGTGTGCAGTTATACACACTCAGCTTACCGTAGCTGGGTGCTCAGTAATGTTTCCCCACCAACCTGACTATATTCCCTGTGCCTAAGACACCCAGGCACATAATACTCAGTGCATATCTACTGAATGAACAAATAAATAAATCCTCTCCTCCCCAGAATTAAAGAAAGAAGATTCTCATGCCAAGTCCTAACAATATATTAATTATGCTCATATATATATATTAATTCTATGCTCGTGGTCTACTGAGATAATTTTCTAACCACTTTCACTTGCAGATCAATGGCAATTAGAAATGAAAAATAGTGTTCATTGTTTTTAACTTGAACTATCTTGAATTAAACATTATATTCACTCCTAATTCATTTAAACAAAATTATCAAATATTTTTTATTTATCCCCAAATCAATCCTAATACCCAAGATACAAAATAGGCCTTCCACTTGTTTACTTTTAGTTAGAACCCTCAAGGAATCAATGTGCTTCCAGTTTGCTTTATCTTATATCAGTAATATTCAAAGTCCCTTTCAAATATGAGATCCTATAATCAACAATACTAACTTTCTCCTTTGAAAATGCAGAGTATGAGAATTCTAAACACATAGAATTTTTTAAATCAGCTTTCACTATTTGGGAATGGGACTCCATCAACCATTGTAGTTGAATACCTATTATACTCTCTAGGCATGGTGACAGGCCCTTTCAATGCAACGTCTTATTTAATCCTCATAAATATTCTACCGTCCAGATATTTACGTTGTCAGAGCTTTTACTAACTCCCTTTCTGCCTACAAGTTCTCATAAAAGCTTGAATAAAATATTGTTCTCAGTTCCCATGACTGCCTGCAGCCATCTTTCTAAGATCCATCTCATGAAATAATATATTCTTGATAAGCCTTTCTGTTCTTTTGTTCTGGATTAGGATTTTACTTTTGCTTTGTTATTTTAGCTTAATGTTTTATCTGACTCTTTCTACATACTTAAAAACTGCCTACTCATTCATTCATTCACATAATATTTGATTTCATACTCTGCATCAGGCACTCTGCTAGTTTACTTGATATGCAATGGTGCATAAAAACACACACAGGCACTTCGCTCTTGGAGTTCACGGTCTACTGAGAGAGAGATATATACTATTATAAATTATCATAAAAATAAATTTAAAATTGCTAGTCTGATTAATAACTTTGTGGTGAAGTGAGATACAAAAGAATATCTGAAATTTCAAACTCCAGTAATGGTGGACTAAGCTGTAGCATATAGAACTCAACAAATATCTTTTTTGAAGGCATGAGAACTATCAAGGCACCAAGGCTTGAAGGGGCTAGAGACTATAGAGAAGAAAAATTCAATGAGGTGAGCTGAAATTCTACTTATTTTCCACCCTTTAGGTTTCCACTTATTTTTATGTGCACAGGTCAAGAAAAGCTTAGCAGAAATTGGAAGCCAGGAGGTGGAAGAGTTGACAGAGCAACTGTGATTGAGATATATAAAACTGGCATACAGGTTTCAAGAAAAGAGAAAGGGTCTGACAAATACTTCAGGAATTCAGTTTGGAACACCAAAAGACTATACCTCAGAAGAAAGGGTGAATTCTCAAATGACTAGGCCCTCCAGAGGCTGAAAAGCAGCCTGGAAACAGCTCTACCTTGTTGAGCTATGGTAATCCACTTATACTCTCACCAGTAGCTAAATGCAGAGACTGTCCAATTTTTCATGGCCAACAGCCAGCATTCAATAAAAAGTTAATAGAAATTCCAAGAGACAGGACTAAGAGAGAGAAAAATAAGCACAGTAAGAGACTGACAAGTGATCAGGTATCACCGTTATCAACACAATTGGTATCTTCAAAAAGATAATAAAATGAAGAATATCATAAGAGCATTGGAATCCATAAAAGAATAAAATGGAAGTTCTAGATGTGAACATACAATTATTGATCTTGAGAACTCGATAGAGTGGGTTTAACAGCAGATTAGACACAGGTGAAGAGGATTATAGATTTTGAAGATGTCAGTAACATGATTCAATCTGAAGCACAAAATGAAAAATGAAAGATACATATCTAAAATAGAGTAAAGAAACATGAAAAGGACCAATACCTGCGTAATTAAAGACCCAAAAGGAGAGAAAATGTGAAGATTGTAAAGAAATAATTAATTTTCCAAAGCTGATGAATGATACCAAGCAACAAATATCAATCACTATAAATATCAAGCAGAGTAAATACCAAAAACAAAAATTACAAAATTAATACATCTTAGTAAAATTTATAGAAGCAGAAAATCAATTCTTAAAAGCAATAAGAAAAACCCCTCCTGCCAGAGCAAAATAAAGATAAACAGCTTTATTTCTCCACAGTAGTGTGTTTGTAATGTGCTGAGAGAAAACAAAACTGTTCATAATAACAAAATTTGCAAACAACTCAAATATCTGTCAACAATAAATAAACAAGTCAATTATGGCATTTTCCTACATGTGGCATACACCAATTGAAATAAATGAACTGATACTATAGATGAGTCTCATGAACAAAATGTTGAGACAAAAAGAATAATCAGACACAAGTGAGTATATACCTCATGATTTCATTTATATAAAATCCAAAATAGACAAAACTAATCTCTCATATTAGAGATGATGGACATTCCCAATTAGGGGAAGAAGCTAGTGACTAAGGTGCCATGAAGAATGTTTATGGAGTACTGGTAATATTTTCTTTCCTGATTTGAATGAAATTGTCTTCAGCTATAAAATTATGATTTATGTCTTTTTTGAATTCATGTTAGAATTCAGTAATTTAATTCATGTAGAAAAACAAGCAATAGGGTAAAAACTCCTCTCATCTTAAAAACTATTCTGAAAAATGGGAGGTAATCACTCAGTCAAGATAGAGTTTAGACTAATTTCTTTACACTACTACCCACTGCCCAAAAGATAGAGCCTCTAAGAAAACCTGAAATGCCTCCATACCACATTCTAATACAAATTGTGCAAAAATACCTGTAAAAAGGTTTAAAAGTCTAATACTCAACATCAGGTTTTCACATTTCTCCCCTTACTCTTCCAAATGCTTCCAGTCTGACAATGGCAGAATATAATGGAGAATTACAAATTAAACTCTTAGGTTCTGAAGCAAATATTATGAACGTTTATCTCTGGAGGAAGTATATTCCTCACATTCAAAGGCAAAGTTTCTCTTTGTTAAGTTACAATGGATTGAATACAGGGGAAATTACGTGCTATCTATATTATCTTAGAACCTATAAAAAAAAAGAGAAAAAGAAATATAAGGAACTTTATTCTTTAGTCAGAAAAAATGTATTTTAATTAAATAGAAAGTTTCCCATTACTATACTTTGAAGTTAGCTCTTGGTTAAGAATGTTGGAGGATTTCTTGCATAAATATGAAATATGCCACAGTCTAAAACTAGAATGCTAACTGCTACCAAACTACGTGATCTCAGTTATATTTAAAATATAGGTATGTATCTGTAACATCTATCCATGAGACAATCTTGAAAGCAAAAAAAAAACCTAAAAGGGCATCTTAAATCATAAATCACTGAAGTGTTGGGAAAAAAGCAGACCCTATGGCAAAGTATGTCTGTGAAGTGTTTGTAGAGCTCTTTGTCCATGGAATTGGAGTCCTATAAACCAGGACATGACCCTGAATCCCATACTGAAAGCTGAATATCTCCTCGGAGCCAAAAATAAGGAACAAGGACTTGGGCTGACGCTAAGACCCTACTCCTTGGCTAAACTGAAATTGTGTCTTTTAGCATCTCTTGGCTGTGTTTTAATTCCAACCAAAAACTAACTTCTCTGTATGTAATTCTTTCTTAGTTGTTGGAGGAGTGATTACTGGACATGCTCTAATTTATCACTGGACAAGAGCAGCCCATGAGTCTGCTGGATGTATAAAACAGAAGACACAAGAAGAAAGTCAGAAGCCACCCAGATTGTGACACGCAGTCAACAAAAAGCTGATCGCTTCTGAGTCTTTTCTCCAGCAGCATTTCTGTGGCTAGACAGTCCCAACTGCAGATGACTGAGCAGCAGAGGCAGGCACACACTGGGAGGCAAGGACAGCCAGGCGGGAGCTCCTTGATTACACCTAACTTGCGCTGTCCCTGCTCCAACAGTGCCCTTTCAGCTAAATGTAATAAATCTCCACTTCCTTAAGTGACAGGGAGTTGGAATCACTACTTTTGCTTTAAGCAATGAAAAACAGGGAGAAATCAACCTACCCAAAATAAGGAGTTGTTGTTCAGTTGCCCAATCACATCTGACTCTGTGATCCCACGCACTGCACCATGCCAGGCCTCCCTGTCCCTCACCATCTACTGGAGTTTGCCCAAGTTCACGTTCATTGCATTGGTGATGCTGTCCGGCCATCTCATTCTCTGATGCCCTCTTCTCCTACCCTCGATCTTTCCTAGCATCAGGGACTTTTCCAATGAGTTGTCTGTTCACATCAGATGACCAAAATACTGGAGCTTCAGCCTCAGCATCAGTCCTTCCGGGGAATATTCAGGGCTGATGTCACTTAGACCAGTTTGATCTTCTTGCTGTCCAAGGGACTTTTAGGTGCCTTTCTAGCACCACAGTCCAAAGGCATTAATTCTTTGTCATTCTGCCTTCTTTACTGACCGGCTCTCATAACCATACATGAACACTGGGAAGACAATAACCTAGATTATACAAACCTTTGCTAAAGAAATTTGCTTAAAACCCCTCTCAAATAGCCACCTACAAAGTCAGCTATAACCCCTAATTTTAACACTGATTTCTACTACATGTTGATCTTTGAATTAACATAATCATCATTAAGATGATTTTATGCATTAACATATTTACCAAATTCCCTGCAGTTTACAATACTCTTTCTAGAAAAGAAGAAAAACACAACAACAGAGTTTAAACTTTTAGCAGCTAACCCTTAAAAATATTTTAAATGATTTTTATCCTTGAAATATTGCCTGAATTCTCTCTGCAAGATACTCTTCTTTCCTCAGCAGATTTGGGAAGCCAGAAATTTAGTAGAACATACATCAAATAGGTGACACCTGAAGATCAAAACTGAGTCTGGCTTCACTCAGATAAAGCCTGCCTCTAACCCAGACTATTTCTCAGAGTTTTTCATGGAACCTAGGAGACAGATTTGCACCACATTCCTCATAACTTAATAGTATTATTTGCTCAGTTTAAACAGGTGTTCAAGAAAGATAACTAACATTTGTTAATAATTCCAAGCAAAAATGTGTGTTTTTTTTAAATATCTCCAAATAATGTTTATCTTGTTACAGTTCCCATTTTATAGATGAAGAAACTGAGAATTTCAGAAGTAATCACACAGCAGCTAAAACACATTGCAACTCAAGAATTTTATTTCATGTCTACATGCCTTGAGA
Organism: Cephalophus harveyi; assembly: GCA_006410635.1. Taxonomy (NCBI): domain Eukaryota; kingdom Metazoa; phylum Chordata; class Mammalia; order Artiodactyla; family Bovidae; genus Cephalophus; species Cephalophus harveyi. Next base: position 89,768 of record SJYT01007876.1, read on the forward strand.
TTTTCATTCTTCTTCAGTTAATCATGACCATTCCTGCAGAGAAATCTCACTAGTATTGTTTTTGAAAATCAACTAGATCAGTCTCCCTGGTTAAAAGTATAATACTAAAATAGTAGACTGTCTGAATTCAGACACTATAGCTCCCAAATTACATCTTTTCTCCCCTCTGTCCTAAGAGAAAGTTTCTCAGTCTTGGCACTACTGATATCTTGGGCTAGAAAACCCCTTTGGGTTTCTTGTACATTGAAAGATGCTCAGCTGCATCTCTTGGGTTCTACCTACAAGATGCCAGTGGCACCCAAACCCTAAATCATGGCATTCAAAAACATCTCCAGACTTTCCCCTGGAGGACAAAATATCCTCCATTGACAACCATTGGCCTAAGATATCCAACAAGCTCTTGAAGCTTTAGACAAGAGTCCGCATCCTCTTCTCTTTAACTGAAGTAATGACTTCAGCACAAGCTCTAAAAGGATCCTTTCTTGAATCCCATTAAAAAATAAAAAAATTAAAATTAAAAATTAAAAAAAAATAAACTCAGATTCTTTAACATGACAAACTGTGCCTTCACAATAGTGTTCTCCTCTTTGTTGTAGTCGCTTAGTTGTCATTGTTAAATGTCTTCTGACTTTTCTGTGACCCCATGGGCTGGAGACTGCCAGGCTCCTCTGTCCATGAGATTTCCTAGGCAAGAATACTGGAGTAGGTTGCCATTTTTTCTCCAGGGGATCTTCCCAGTGGATTGAACCCAGTCTCCTGCATTGGCAGGTGGATTCCTTATCCCTGAGCCACTTGGGAAATCCCATTTTCCTCTTTAGGAAATTTAATAAACCTCACACTGCCCATTTGTAGTTGCATTTGTTAGGAGTTACTGAGAAATTCCATAAGAGTTTCTATCCCCATGTACAGATACCCTGGACATCAATCTTAAAAAAGAGAACTGGATGTTAATCCCATCTCTAACATTCATTAGCTGTGCAATCATGAATGAGTTAAGTTCTTTGAAGTTTTCTTATGGAGAAAATAAGGATTTTGAGATTCAAACAGCAAGGCAGTGCTATAAAGGCTAAATATACCTACAGTATAATGACCTTGAGCTGGTAGCTTAATTTCAATAATTCGGTGTCTTCATCCATTGAAAACTACGAATTTGAAAGTTACTGCAAATCCTACGACAGTGAGGATAGATGAATAATCATGATATATTATTTTCACTCTTAATCTTTCCACTACAGTACTTTAGCCATCTTCTGCTCACTCAGCACCTGTGAAATGGCTACTCCTTCTGCTTAAAATAATATTCCTCCTTAAGTTCACACGGTTCATTCCCTCATCTAGTTCAAGTCACCTTCTCCATGAAATTAACCCAAAATTACCTAGATAAAACACCCCTCCCCAGCCTAGCACTGGTGAGATGAACTTGCTTTGTTTTTTTACTTCTTATAAAATACTATGTTATTGATATTATATTTATAATAATACTCACATATTATGGTTCTTGTCTGTTTTCTCCCACTGGAATTTAATCTTCTCAAAAGCAGGAGTCCTTATTTTATTTAACCCAATTCCTAGAAAAGTGCCTAGCACACATTGGAAATATGTTGAATGGCTTAATTTATGGGAAGGCAACTGCTCCATCTCTTGCTTTGACAGAAAGGGTCTGTTTTTGCTATTTTATATATCAGGGACCCATGGATGAATTTCTACAGGCTCTTTCTGTTTCAGAAAACTAGTCTTGGAACTGCTTATTTCTTAATTTTTTTTTCTTGCATTTAGCTTGATTTACTATCTCAGCACATGGCACATTCATCTCTCAACACCCCAATTCTAACAATATTTTGTTTCACTGATTTTCACTTTGGTTTTAAGTAGCAAGAAACTTTCTAAAATAAACCATTTTATGGTAAACATATTTGGGGAAAAGTTAATAAAAGTTATATTTCATTAATGCACATTTATCTTTAAAATCATAATATTACAAAGTCAATCCAAAAAAACAATGAGATCATTTCATTGAATAAAATCACTTGAAATCAGGAATTAAGTGTGAGAATGATCACCTTCAGCTAATTTGTTTCCACATTTTTTTTTACAATATTCAGCAGACCTTGAATCACCTAAATAAGTATTTGCAAATGGTGAGATCTATTAAGAACTCATTTGCTGATCTCAGAATATTTATATAAATATCTACAAGAGCAAAATAGCAGAATAGCAGAAAATGTTTGTGTTGAAAAGCTATAAATCTTTTAAAACTGACTGCATTATTGCATTCCAAATAAGAGATGAAGCCCACACAGACTGAAATAAAAAAATAATGAAGAGAGTCTCCATGTAATGAAAAGAACAGTAAACGAACAAGAGATTCCCAGTGGGAAGAAGTGGAGAAGGCAATGGCACCCCACTCCAGTACTCTTGCCTGGAAAATCCAATAGACTGATGAGCCTGGTAGGCTGCAGTCCGTGGAGTCACTAAGAGTCGGACACGACTGAGCGACTTCACTTTCACGCATTGGAGAACGAAATGGCAACCCACTCCAGTGTTCTTGCCTGGAGAATCCCAGGGACGGGGAAGCCTGGTGGGCTGCTGTCTATGGGGTCGCACAGAGTCGGACACGACTGAAGCGACTTAGCAGCAGCAGCAGTGGGGAGAAGAGTTATTGACTGGAGGTAGAGATGAGGAGAGCTCAAGGCAGGGTGTAGCAACCGGAATGGAGAAGAGGGTGTTTTAAATCCCAACTCAACTGACATTAGTATCTTTTTTATTTTATGTTGGAGCATACTTGATTAACTGTGATGTGGTAGTTTCAGGTGTACAGCAAAGTGACTCAGGTAAACACATATGTGGATCTGCTCTTTCTCGAATTCTTTTCCCATTGAGGTTATTACAGGATACTGAGCAGTGTTCCCCGTGCTATAAGTAGGTTCTTGTTGCTTATCTATTCTAAATACACCCGTGGCTGATTCATGTTAATGTATTACTTTACAATACTGTAATTATCCTCCAATTAAAATAAATTAATAAAATAAATACAGTAGAATGTACTTGTCAATTCCAAACTCTCAATCTATCCTTTCTGTCATCCCACCCTTCCTCCATGGCAATCATAAGTTCTGTTTTCTAAGTTCTATTTTCTAAGGTATATAAATTCATTTGTATCATTTGCTTTCTAGATTTGGCATTAGTGTCTTGAATAGACCATATTCAGTTACAGGGTCCCTTTGTTTGGTAGAGTGATCCAGGGAAAATAAGGTGGATGCTAATGTCTAAGCTCTCTTCTTTTTTAGGCTACTTGAGTAAGTAAGTAAGACTAAACAGAGCTTGAAAAATGTGTCTGTGTATATGTACACGTGTGAATGTATACACATGTGATGTGTGTATAAATGTGTATTTATTGATATAAACACATAGGTTACAACCAGATATCTCTGAAACCCTATTCTAGTGATACCTGAAACACCCCACATTCCTCTATAGAAAAATACCCATCCTATTATAGGAAGGGGGTATATTTAATTATTCAAATAATCTTGTGCAAGAGTATTTCTCTGCTTCCACATTTCAAAGCTTGTTTTCATTTTATTTATTGTGCATATTGAACATAATTCTGAAGATTATGCCTAGAACATGATTTTTCAGTTATTCCCTTACTTCGTGTGTCTTGCACAATGAATTGAGATTTAGTGTTATAAGCAATTATGAGCTTCACAACTTATGCTTATAAAATAATGGAATATATATTTTTTATACCATTTTACATACAGATCAATGAACGGAGAGCATATAATTTTATCAGTTAGACTATGGCAGCTGGTGAGTACACTTCATTTTCATGCATCCTCTGGGTAATAAAAAAAATAATGAATATATCACTGTACTTACTGTCTTATGTAAATGTTTCATGCAGTTGAAGAGCTATAAAGTCAAAATAAAATTTTAATGGCAGAGAAAGAAATGGCATGATCTTAGAAGTAGGTGTTATCTTTTTCTGGTCTGTTATGAATAAGGGTTAAAAAGAAGCTTCTCTTCTGGTCTAACTGTGTTGATGCTTTCTTTAACCAGTCTAGGAAAGCTACAACCTTTAACTAGTCAGCAAACTACAACCCAGGGGCCAAACCTGGCCCATGACCTGTTCTTATAAATAAAGTTTTATTGGAACACAGTCATGCTCATCTTATGTGTTTTCTGACTGCTTTTGTGCTACAATAGCAGAGTTGAGGAAAAGGCGATGGCACCCCACTCCCGTCCTCTTGCCTGGAAAATCCCATGGATGGAGGAGGCTGGTGGGCTGCAGTCCATGGGGTCGCGAAGAGTCGGACACGACTGAGCAACTTCACTTTCACTTTTCACTTTCATGCACTGGAGAAGGAAATGGCAACCCACTCCAGTGTTCTTGCCTGGAGAATCTCAGGGACGGGGGAGCCTGGTGAGCTGCCGTCTATGGGGTCGCACAGAGTCAGACACAACTGAAGCGACTTAGTAGCAGCAGCGGCAGCAGCAGCAGAGTTGAACAGTTGTAAGAGAGATGGTAAGGCCTGCCATATCTACAATATTTACTATCTGACCCCTTATAGAAAAGGTTTGCAGACCCCTGGACTAATCCATTCCCTGCCTCCTAAAGGATGTAGAGCGAATTTTCTTAGGCAACTGAGTGGTCCTAAAATGGCCCCAGCATCATCACCATTAAAGGGTGTGTTAGTCACCATCAACACTCCCATATATCTGGTTCAACTCTACTTCAAGCACACAGACAAGCACACTCCCCAGAATATAGAACAGCTATCTGCCTCTAACACCGTTACTTCCCTTACAAAAGTACATGTCCAACTGTTCATGCCTGCTGAGGCTTCACCATAGCTTTTGATATTACTAAGGCAACTGACACCTGGACCTAGGCTGCTGATACTGAAGGCCAAGGTCATCAATGTCTGTGTCCGTAGTGCTGACATGTGATGCTAGGAACATGGTTGATAATTACAGCAGTGATGCTTCTGCTGTTGCTGCCGGAATTTCTGCTCTTGCTCATCTCACGATGAATGCTGCCATTGGGATGCTACGTGTACCACTTCCTTACCCTGGTGTCCCAGGCAAGTTCTGGTTTAGTGTTCACCTTTCTTTAATAGCCAGTTCATGTAGGATTTATAGAGTCCAAAGGAAAGGGATGGAGCAAATCCCTCCTCCTTCTGCTGAATGATGTTTTGTCATGGGACCAAATTTCCATCTTATTTTCTTCCTCAATATAGATTCATTCCCATGAAGCAAGCAGATTGAAAAGAATCACATAAATTAATATAAATTAATATCAGGAGTTTCTACCATCTTCTGGCTCCCAAGTCCTCCAAACCTACCCAGGTTTAGCAGTTTCTCAGAACTGGGATGGGGTAATTTGGAACCTGTGGCTTTTTTTGGTAAATTTTTATTGTAGTATAGTTGCTTTAAAATGTTGTATTCGTTTCTGTTGTACAGCAAAGTGAACCAACTATATGTATACATATATCCCCTCTTTTTTTACTTCCTTCCCATCCAGGTCACCACAGGGCATTGAGTAGGGTGCTCTGTGCCACACAGTAGGTTCTCATTAGTTATCTACTTTATGTCTGCGTGTGTATTAAGTTGCTTCAGTCGAGTCCAACCCTATAGACTGTAGCCTGCCAGGTTCCTGGGATTCTCCAGACAAGAATACTGGAGTGGACTGCCATGCCCTTCTTCTGGGTATCTTCCCAACCCAGGGATCAAACCCACATCTCTTACATCTCTTGCACTGGCAGGCAGGTTCTTTACCACGAGCACCAACTGGGAAGCTCTTACCTGCTTTATACATAATATCAATCGTTCATATAGGTCAATCCCAAACTCTCAATTCATCCCACCCCAAACTTTCCCCCTTAGTATCCATACATTAGTTCTCTATATCTGTCTCTATTTCTGCTTTGTAAATAAGATCATCTACACTAACTTCTTCAGATTCCAAATATATGCATTAATATACGATATCTGTTTTCTCTTTCTGACTTCACTCTGCATTACAGCCTCTAGAACCTGTACTCTAGCCTATGGCATTTAAAAATCTCCCTGGATTCTATCAGCCAGTTTTCTGCTTGATGCTTTGGATGACCTTCTAAGGAAGATGGTCTGTTGACAATTGCTTTCTAGTAGGCAGGGGGCAGAGGTGGGAGTGGGGAGGTTTTCATCTTCTATGCAGGGAGGATTATTAAATTCAGCCACCATCCCCTGGCAGGTGCTGTGTCTTCATGAGCTCATGGGCATGTGTAGTGAGATACAATAAAGTCCCCCATCAGATATCTGAGAACACAGATTTGCAGAGTTACTATTATAGGACAAGAAAGCTGAGAACCTGCAGAGACTGGACTGTTATCAGACAAAGGTTCTAAACACCCTGGATACAATTCATAAATGTGTCCATGCACTTATTTGACCAAAGACAGCCAGAGCTTTCAAGGGTAACCCCCAATACTGCTTTTAGGTATTCAGGAAAGCTGTAACTTATTCCTGGCAAGATTAGAGAAGCCATTCTCTTGAGGAGATCCCCAGTTTTTCCAGAATTCTGGATTCTCTTCAATCTGCTTGCATCTTTCCCTGTCACACATTGCAGAGCATTTTGGAGCTGTGAAAATGTGCTGCGCCTTTAGTATCCTGCCTTTTGCATCACAACCTACAGGTTTCCTTATTGGTCATGAGGACCAGCTCAGTGCCTGTGCAGGTGCCCTGGTTGGTCCCTTGTGGGTCCATGGACTTATAAACTGCAGGCAATCAGGTTGAGATGAACTGTGACAAGTGAAAGTCAAAGTGTTAGTCTCTGAGTCATGTCTGACTCTTTGAGACTCCAGGGACTTTAGCCCACCAGCCTCCTAAACCATGGAACTCTCCAGGCAAAATACTGGAGTTGGGTGCCATTCCCTTCTCCGGGGGATCTTCCTGACCCAGGGATCGAACCTGGGTCTCCTGTATGCAGGCAGATTCTTTACTATCTGAGCCACCATGGAAGCCCTAGAGATGGACCATAGTCAGCTTAAGTATTCTGGCTTGCTACACGGACCCTTCCATTGTGCCAGGATTTGCTTTCCCGGTATCTCCCCAGAAGAGATACTGCCAAAGGACTGAGAATAACCCAGCTGACATACAATGGGGAAAACTTTGGAAATGGGAGATGAGATTCCATGGTTATATTCTTTTTCCTTTCTCTTCAAGACTGACTATTTAAACAGAAAAAAAAAAAATGTTCATACAGACATTTGGAAGACAGATAAAAATAAGTGATCAGTCCCACTTTCAAAAAGCTGTGACCAAGGGAGGTGATAGATGCATATGTATGGGTGATTCATTTTGCTATGCTATAGAAACTAACACCACATTGTTAAGCAACTATGGTTGTTGTCCAGTCGCTCAGTCATGTTTGACTCTTTGCGACCACATGAACATCAGCACGCCACAATTCCCTGTCCTTCACTATCTCCTGGAGTTTTCTCAAACTCATGTCCATTGAGTTGGTGATGCCATCCAACTATCTCATCCTCTGTCGCCTAAGCAACTATACTCCAATAAAAAATAACTAAAAATAATATTGATATAAATATCTTTATGATCATATAATTTGGAGAGATTGATAACAGCAGGTATACGAAGACAAAAAAAGAAAAGCAGTGACCAGATAGGTAATAGATCCCTTTGCATCTGCTTTTCCTCCTTTACCACTTAATTTCCTTTTTCTTCTCATTCCTGCTTCCTAAAAATTGTTCCCCTCTATAAAACATTAGCACACAACTTGTGCCCTAGGCTCTGCTTTCTAGGGAAGCTATTGTGAAACAATCCCCAGAGTTTTATCTTGGTAGAAAAAGAATGTGCAGTTCAAGTGAGTTAGCACCTGAACCCTCAAGGTTTTAAATAGGATATATATTGGAGAGTGTAGGGAGGTGATAGAATAGGAGAGAAAAACAAGAAAAACTAACTACTATTCTGCCCTTTCCAGTATGGAAGCTTAAGGCTAAGCACTGAACTTTCCTGAATCTCAGTGTCCCTGACCCTAAAAGTGAAGTGAAGTCACTCAGTCATATCTGACTCTTTGCGACCCCATGGACTGTAGCCTGCCAGGCTCCTCCAACCATTGGATTTTCCAGGCAAGAATACTGAAGTGGGGTGCTAGTTCCTTCTCCAGGGGATCTTCCCAACCTAGCAATTGAACCAGGGTCTCCCGCATTACAGGCAGACTCCTGAAGGTCTTAGCCACCAAGGAAGACTCTAAAAGAAGGAAATTAATAGCTTCTGGGCAGTAAGAATGAAATGAGATAATGGATAGGAAGTAAGATAGATTATGTCAAAATTAATCTATAGATCATGGAGTCAGACAAACCTTGGTTGGAATCCTAGATCTGTCTTTTACAGAGTATGTCAATTTGGACAAGTTAGTACTCAACTTCAACACAGTACTTAGTTCATAGAATCAGTGAATTACAAACAAAAGAATGCATGCAAAGTGCTTGCTTAGCACAATGTCTAGAACAGGGCTGCCACTAGATGCTACCTACTCTTGTCTTTGAGATTATTTGTGATGCTTAAAGTATTATACACACAATAGCTATTACTAACCCATTATGATTTTGATAATTTACTTTTTCATAAAGTGCATTTCTGTCTTTGATGCTAAATGGAAAATATGTCTTCTCCAAATGAAATGACTCTGATGACAGGCATAAGTAAGCAGATTACAGATTTTTCTATTTAATGCTTGCCCTTGTGTCACAATGAGAAGCTGTATAATGGAATTTTGGGAATTGAAGTAAATATTATATGGAAATGAATCCAAAGTTTCAAGAAGCTTCTTTATATGTCAGGAACTAGTTACTAAGAAAACATTTTTCTTCTAGGAGCTTGCACTTCAGGAAGAAAAACAAGGGGGGCAATTTACTTGACTGTGATTGAACAAATACAAAGTAATATATCCGACAGAGACATCTAATGTAGTTTTGAACAGCACTGACTGACTGGGATTCACACAAACAACGTTTTAATAATAAAAGCTGACAAAGGAAACAGACACATTTCCCTTATTATTTTGAAGAAAAGAAACATTAAAGAAAGAAATGGTCGGATGGACACCAAGGTGGGAAGGGGGTGGGATGAATAGGGCAATTGGGATTGACATATATACACTATTGAAACTATGTACAAAATAGAAAACTAGTGAGAACCTACTGTATAGCACAGGGACCCCTATTGACTGTTCTGTGGTGACCTAAGTGAGAAGGAAATCCAAAAAGGAGCAGCTACATGTATCCATATAGCTGATTCACTTTGCTGTACAGTAGAAACTAACACAATATTATAAAACTACTAAACTGTGGTGTCGGAGAAGACTCTTGAGAGTCCCTTGGACTGCAAGGAGATCCAACCAGTCCATTCTGAAGGAGATCAGCCCTGGGATTTCTTTGGAAGGAATGATGCGAAAGCTGAAACTCCAGTACTTTGGCCACCTCATGAGAAGACTTGACTCACTGGAAAAGACTCTGATGCTGGGAGGGATTGGGGGCAGGAGGAGAAGGGGATGACAGAGGATGAGATGGCTGGATAGCATCACAGACTCGATGGACGCGAGTCTGAGTGAACTCTGGGAGATGGTGATGAACAAGGAGGCCTGGCATGCTGCGATTCATGGGGTCGCAAAGAATCAGACAGGACTGAGCGACTGAACTGAACTAAACTCCAATACAAAAAGTTTTTTAAATGACAGAAAACCAAAGTAAAATAAAGTTTTAAAAAAGGAAAAGAAACAGCTTGGTAAACAAAGATGAGACAGTCTATCTTTAACTCCATCAAGGACCAATCGGAACTGTTATCTACCGCCAGGAAAAAGCTTCAGTTCAGTTCAGTTCAGTTCAGTCGCTCAGTCGTGTCCGACTCTTCGCGACCCCATGAATTGCAGCATTCCAGGCCTCCATGTCCATCACCATCTCCCGGAGTTCACTCTGACTCACGTCCATCGAGTCCGTGATGTCATCCAGCCATCTCATCTTCTGTCATCCCCTTCTCCTCCTGCCCCCAATCCTTCCCAGCATCAGAGTCTTTTCCAGTGAGTCAACTCTTTGCATGAGCTGGCCAAAGTACTGGAGTTTCAGCTTTAGCATCATTCCTTCCAAAGAAATCCCAGGGCTGATCTCCTTCAGAATGGACTGGTTGGATCTCCTTGGAAAAAGCTTAGAAGACTGAAAATTTTAGAGGAATAGAGTGTTAGAAGGCAATGGCATCCCACTCCAGTACTCTTGCCTGGAAAATCCCATGGATGGAGGAGCCTGGTGGGCTGCAGTCCATGGGGTCGCGAAGAGTCAGACACGACTGAGTGACTTCACTTTCACTTTTCACTTTCATGCACTGGAGAAGGAAATGGCAACCCCCTTCAGTGTTCTTGCCTGGAGAATCTCAGGGACAGGGGAGCCTGGTGGGCTGCCGTCTATGGGGTCGCAAAGAGTCGGACACTACTGAGGCGACTTAGCAGCAGCAGCAGCAGAGTGTTAGAAACAGTCTTTCTACAATAATGACACACAATTTCTGAGCCCCATATATTCCCAGAATCTTCTTTACCTGAAGAACTGGTTAAGAAGCCTGTCTAAGCTCTTCTTGTAGTCTCTTGTGTCCCAGGATAAAATCTATATGTTTAGGATGAGCTGAGAAGAGAGTCTCAGTCCACAAGACCCACAAGAATTTCCCACAAGAATCACAAAGTGATCAGACAAACAGAAAGTCAATGACCGCCTACATCTCTAAATTCAAGGACAAGTGGGTGTTCAACAAATAATAACATTTGCCAGCAGCGGGAATGGAAGCCGTCTCTTTCATGCTGCAGAAACAGCAGTAAAATATAAAAAGATTAACAGGTGTTCGATATAAACTACTCCCCTGAATTTGCCTGGTTTCCTTTCCTCTGCCTGGGGGATGACAGAACTAAGTAAAAGCACTCACCGAGGATTCTTAGAACATTACTGTGAGGTAGAAAGCAGAAAACAATAGATATTTATTTTGGGAAAATACAGACTCTATAGAGTGTATGAGCTTTTGGGGTGGAAAAAAAACTTTTTTATCTCAATTCTATTCCAAGAAAGAATCTCAATATTTTAAGAAAGAATTTCCTTTATAGTATATAGATCTCTAGCTCACCCTGCAGGACAAAAGTTATTGTCATTTTTATTATGATTAGTAGTAGTAACTAATTTTCATTGGGAGCTTAGTACATGCCAACACTATGCTCACTCTTTTACATAGCTTAGTTTGATGGCTCAGATGGTAAAGAATTCACCTGCAATGCAGGAGATGTGTGTTCGATCCCTAGGTCAGGGAGATCCCCTGGAGAAGGAAATGGCAACCCACTCCAGTTATTCTTGCCTGGAAAATCCCATGGACAGAGAAGCCTGGTAGGCTACAGTCCATGAGGTCGCAAGGAGTCAGACACAACTGAGCAACTAACAGTTCACTAAGAATAGGAACAGGGGCAGGGGAAGGGGAAGGAGAAGATTCAGGGGAGGGAATGGTCAATCCTTAGAAACAAGAGTGAGTGAGTGAGAGGAATGAGATCTTTCATGTAGGTCACTGACTTTGGCAACAAGGTCTTGACCCTGCCAAGACATCTAGGAAGCATGAAAATTACTTCTAGAATTGTTCTTCTGCACAACAGGAGACTGAGGCATTTATCCACTGTCTTCCAACTATTAATGGTTCAAGGTTATCCCCTCTGCATTTCTGGGCTGCCTCTGCATGTAAGAACAGACTACCAAGGTTTGGAGAAGGCCATCAGCAAAAAAAAAAAAAAAAATAGGGAGATAAGCAATGCTTGAGGTGGGATGTGGTCAGTATGAATCAAAATCCTTCATCAAAGAGTTGGCTAAAATCAGAGGTAAGTCAAAAAGAGGGTGCAAAGGCAACAAGACAGTCTGTGATAAGACTTATTTTCTTTAATCCTCACAACACCCTGGTATACTGTTATCATCCCCATTTACTTATGAGGATATTAAGACCCAGAGACATCCCATAATTTACACCAGTAAATGGTAGACCAGGACTTCAAACTCAAGCAGATGATCCTAAAACATGAAGTTTTAATCACCTCATTATCTGCCACCAGTAATCTGATTTCCACAAGTTCTTATCCAAGAGATTTATCTTTACTGTGCTAAGAAATGTGGCTTCCCAGGGTAGCTCAAATGGTAAAGAATCTGCCTGCAATATGGGAGACCTAGGTTCCATCCCTGGAGAAAGGCATGGCAAACCACTCCAGTATTCTTGCCTGGAGAATCCCACGGACAGAGCCTGGGGGGCTACAGTTCATGGGGTCATAAAGAGTCGGACATGACTGAGCAACTAGCACTCACTTCACTTTCAAGAAATACAAAGAAGGACTTCCCTGGTGGTCCAATAGTTAACATGCCAAGCTTCCAATCCAGGGGATGCAGGTTCGATTCCTGTTCAGGGAGCTAAGATACCACATGCTGCAGGGCACAGGCAAAAAAAATTAAATTAGAAAAGAAACATTTTAAAAGACATGCCTCTTATGAGATTAAATTAAATTTACTGACAGCTTCCAAATTGAAAGAAAGAAAGAAAAGAAGTACACAGAAACATTTTCCAAGTAGGACACTCATGGCTAAGTTGACTTCCTTAACACATCTTTAAGAAGAAGGTACATTTACGATTGAGTTTAGGTTGTGGTTACACTCAGGTGAGAACTGAGTGTGGCACTTCCGATGAAAGTTTCTAATAAAACTATCTACCTGGATTTGTGGGTTGGCCTCCTGGGGTTATTTGTGCAGGAATTCCTATACACAAAGGTATGATTTTTCATAGTAATCATATTTATGTTAAAGCCCTAGGCTAGGCTGTCTCCATTATGGAAATATGACCATTGTGTTAAGGGAATGAAGTGAGCTGGTTTTCCTATTCCACTGAGAAAAGAGCATAACTTAAAACAGTCTCCAATACAGTATACTAACACATATATATGGAATTTAGAAAGATGGTAACGATAACCCTGTATGTAAGTAAGTAAGTAAAGTCGCTCAGTCGTGTCTGACTTTTTGCGACCCCATGGACTGTAGCCTACCAGGCTCCTCCCTCCATGGGATTCTCCAGGCAAGAGTACTGGAGTGGGTTGCCATTTCCTTCTCCAGGGGATCTTCCCAACCCAGGGATCGAACCCGGGTCTCCCGCATTCCAGGCAGACACTTTAACCTCTGAGAGACAGCAAAAGAGACACAGACGTACAGAACAGACTTTTTGACTCTGTGGGAGAGGGAGAGGGAGAGGGTGGGATGATTTGGGAGAATGGCATTGAAACATGTATAATATCATATAAGAAACGAATCGCCAGTCTAGGTTCGATGCAGGATACAGGATGCTTGGGGCTGGTGCACTGGGATAACCCAGAGGGATGGTATGGGGAGGGAGGTGGGAGTGGGATTCAGGAGTGGGAACTTATGTACACTCGTGGCGGATTCATGTTGATGTATGGCAAAACCAATACAGTATTGTAAAGTAAAAAAAAAAAAAAAAAGTTCTCCTGAGCTTCTAAGTTTTGAGATGATGCACCATTTTTAAAAGTGAGAAAGAAAGCCCACTTTATGAGATGGGTAAGTAAGGAAGACTCTAAGTTATGAAAGAAAGAAAAAAATCCCTAAATAGATACTCAGCAAAAGAGCTCTGCAGGGTGTGTTAAGTATTGAAATGCATAGACTTAAACGTGAGGTGACTGCATGTATATCCATGGGATCAGGGATACTCAGTAAAAGCGATGCTATTGATAATTTCACTGAATTAACAGGTGTAAACCTGGACTACCCTGAGAAGATGAGAATGCACCCCATTCACAGAGAAAGAGGACAGCCCTGTATTTTTCCCACTGTTACTGAGATGTGAGACTCATTCTGAGTGTTTGCAGATTCTTGAGCCCTATCCCTTACCTGCTATAGCAGAATCTCAGATATGGGGCTCCAAAATTTGAATCTTAACCATTCTTCCAGATGATTCTTCAACGTACTGAAGTTCATGTACCAGTGACTAAGAAAATCAAGTTCATTGTTTCTGTATATATGTGCATATAATTAACATAGAAATACAAACACTGAAATAAGTCAATATCATGATTTGTTGTTCAGTCGCTCAGTTATGTCTGACTCTTTGTAACCCCATGAACTGCAGCATGCTAGGCTTCCCTGTCCTTCACTATCTCTCATAGTTTGCTCAAACTCATGTCCATTGAGTCAGTGATGCCCTCCAACCATCTGGTCCTCTGTCATCCCCTTCTCCTGCCCTCAATCTTTCCCACCATCAGTATTATGATTAAGACCATAAAAACTGGGAAGAAAACAATTTCATTGATCTCATGTATTCATTAATGTGTACGGTACAATATTTATCGAATCCCCAGTAAATGTGAGTTTAATAATAAGGAAAATAATGTAAAAAGATAAAAAATAATTAAAGATAATGTATTTCTTGCTTTCTTTGAATGTATAGTCTAGAATGGGAGACTGTAGTGTAAATAACAACAACAAAACAAACAATTACAATTCATACATCAAAGATGATGAGGAAATTAAGACATAATATTAACGACTTCCCTGGTGGTCTAGTGGTTAAGACTCTGCACTCCCAATGCCGGGAGCCTGGGTTCAGTCCCTGGTCAAGGAACTAGACTTTACAAGCCACAGCGAAGATCCCACATGCAGCAACTAAGACCCAGCACAGCCCAATAAATTAAAATAAATGAATGTTTTTTAAAAAGAGATAATACTAGATTACAAACTTCCTGAGGACAATGAACTCTATCTAACATATGCCAGAATACACTGCAGAGTGACCAACCATTCTGTTTGCCCAGAGTTGAGGGGTTTCCAGGACACAGAACTGTCAGTACTGAAACCAGGAAAGCCTAGGCAAATCAGGACAAGCTGATCACCCTGTTAGTTAAAAAAGGGAATCAAAAGAGGGTTTAGTAAAATTGAATATGTAACTGAATGAGGTTAGCAGAAGGCATTCCCTTCTATTGAGGTCTATCATTTTTCAAGATCTCTATACGCAGAAGAGGAAACTGAGGCTCAGACAGGTTAATTACTTTGCTCCAGATCCCACAGCTGGAAACAGCTGAGCTGGACCTGGGACAGGTGTACAGGGCTGTTTGAATCCAAAGGCCCCAGGGTAAGGAAAGAGGAGGCTCTAAGTTCTTTGCTCAAAACCTCCAAAGAGGCAAAAATATGAAACTATGATTGAATTCTTCATCCTGGGGAAACCAGCCATGTCTTATTCAGGGAAAGCCATTTTGTTTTTATTAACACACACACACACACAGACAAATAAGATAGTCCACTTGCCTCCCTCCCTCCAGCAGTTGCTTTGAAGCTGAACAGAGGCTCCAGAGAGAGCAGGGTTGTTTCCAGCAGCTGTTTCTCAAACACCTAACTTCATTTCAGATCAGAGCAGGGGTTTGAAGCTCTTAAAACCTCTGTTGCTTCAATTGCATGAGAGCAGAAGCAGCCAAAACAATCAGGGCCTCCCCAGCAGTCTATCTGAATCCTTCTTCTGACACTGGGTACCTAGAGCAGAATGTGATGTGGGGCTGTTTTTTAAATCCACTTTCAACGTCTCTCCAACCTATTCCCTCTAAGAAAGGCAAACTGAGAGAGGAGGCAAGACCTCTCTCAGGCCTCCTCTTCCTCTTGCGCTCTCTCTCTCCCTTTCCTTTCCCATTCTATAATTAAGTAGTATTTAAATTCCAAAAAGAATGAGAAAAATGACACGTGCTCTTCCTAAAAACGTGAAATCAGCATTGTGTCTTATTTGATGAGATCCTTTTTGGTAGGAAATCAAATTTTATAGATCAAGTGGAAACTCTTCACCCCTGCCCAAATGTATTTCCCTCTTTTGCTCCCCATCAACATCATTAGAAAGTTGATATGATTGATTCCATTTGTGTTCACACATTTTTATTAATACATATATGTCCATAAGGGGTTCCTGGTGGCTCAGTGGTAAAGAATCTGCCTGCCAGTGCAGGAGATGCAGGTTCAATCCCCAGTTCAGGAAGATCCACTGGAGAAGGAAATGGCAACCCACTCCATTATTCTTGCCTGGGAAATCCCATGGACAGAGGAGCCTGGCGAGCTACAGTCCCTGGGGTCACCAAGAGCCAGACACAGTTTACCAACTAAACAGCAACAACAAAGGTCCATAATCAAGAGGAACTATCATTGGGTGAGTTATTCTCTCACTCTTCATCAATAACATCCTATATATCACTACTTAGATCTTACATTTTTATTGAATCTTATTATTTTTATAGGGGCAGTCATGTGATTACACGATAAATTAGCACATTGATTCTTGTTGCTTTACGTATTCCATCACATGAATATTGCAGTTTCTTTTTTTTAACTCCCAATGTTAAATGCTTAAATTATCATTTTTCACTCCCTCTTGCCTTTCTCTACTTTTACAATAAACCTATGAGGTAGATTTTACTTTATGATCTCCATTGTCCAGAAAAGAAAATCAAGGTTGAGACCAATCAAAGACTTCAAATCTATACCACTAAATTAGCAAATCACTGGAATCAAGAAATGGGTTGGAGGAATTATTTGTTTTCCATATCCAATGGACTCCACAGAAAGGGAGGAATGGAAAAACAACAATTACATTACCACATCAACAGTGAATTCAAAGGTATTTGCTTTCCATGCTTCTATCTACAGGGTTTAGCAGGGTGCTAGCAAGTAAGGAGTGCTAAATAAATATATATTAAATCATTGAGCTGAAAAGACAAGAAGACTGAGTCTCAGGAGATTCTAAGATAAGCTGTCACATACCCAGCCCTAGAGGCAAAGAGCCCTTGTTCTATGCATACATAATCAAACATGGAACCAGAGAACCAAAAAACGTTGAGAGTGAAAAACAGTTGGGTGGGCAGTACACAGCAGTTTGAACACGTCCCAGCAATACAAGCCAGAGCCAAGGGCCTGGGATCTCACATGTCATTAGTGGACATGTTAGTGTTTGAGTCATTTACAGTCAAAGCAGATGCGAGAGGGCAGGCCCAGGAATTGTCACTGGGTCATGAAATAGTACCACATTTTAGAAAAAAGCAATTCTTCTCTTGCATAAAGTCAACTTGCTTATTATAAACCATCAGTTTCTTCTACCATATGACCCTAAATATATGCATTCTATTCTTCCGTCTCAGGGCACAGGACTAGCCAGCGAGTAATGAGCGTAACTGGCTGCCATTCACAAACACTTGGTCTATACACAAATGTAAGATTAAATGAGATACAACACTGAAAACACTGGGTACAGCACCTGGCACACAAAAAGCATTGAACTGAGATTCATTTCAGGAATATTATAAAGAGGGAAGGACTCTTCTTTTATATTCAAAGACTGCTGCTGCTGCTGCTAAGTCGCTTCAGTCGTGTCCGACTCTGTGCGACCCCAGAGACGGCAGCCCACCAGGCTCCCCTGTCCCTGGGATTCTCCAGGCAAGAACACTGGAGTGGGTTGCCATTTTCTTCTCCAATGAGTGAAAGTGAAGTCGCTCAGTCATGTCCGACTCTTCGCGACCCCATGGACTGCAGCCTACCAGGCTCCCCCATCCATGGGATTTTCCAGGCAAGAGTACTGGAGTGGGGGGCCATTGCCTTCTCCAATTCAAAGACTAGAAAAACAATTTCTTCCCTTAACAAACATCACCAACAAGGGACAGTGAAGTTTATGGTGTGTGTGTGTGTGTGTTGGGGGGATAACCTGGGATGCAAATTGTATTGTTATTGCTGAATATTTTCCTGAATTATCACATGAGCTTATAATCAGGTAAACTCAGGCAAACCTCTAACCAGAACCTTTTTTTTTTTTTAAAGCTTCCTGAGAGGCTTAGTAGACAGTAACAAGAAAATTCATATTTTCTTCAAACAGTGCCCAAGGCAAGCTCATTTTACTATTTTTCAAAGCCTAATGTCTCCATCCAGGGAAAACAAACTGAATTGCTCTAGAGCACGAGAGGGCCACTAGACTCATCCACCGGGGATGCTGCATTCACTGCAGGAAATGGCAGGGACAGGATCCTGCTGCCTGGCCGTGGACTCGAGGGGGAGGTTTGACTGCTTCATTGTTATTGGGATCTATTAAATCCTTCTTTCCCATCCGAGCAATTTGCTCTTCCAGATGTATTTCTGAAGTGTATTTTGGTTTTAATAAAGTCTTAAGTATTTAAGCCACATTATAAAACAGACTCTCAGTCACTCAGAACTGTGGATTTGACACTGGTATCTCCTGGGGATAGAGTGACGTCAGCCAACCACCTAGAAGTCAGAGCTATGTGTGTGTGAGGTGAGGGTGTGAGTATTTGTTGAATCACAGCCAGAAACTGGAAAAAGGTCGGGCCCAACCCACATATCCCAGATCTGTGGAAATTTCAGCAGGAAAGGAAACACCGATACCATCAGTCTCATCTCCCACTTGGCAAAAAAATGAAAGTAAGGCTATTTATCCTCGACCCACAGTTTAAAAATATTCCTCATATTTCCTGTGTGGGTTGAGACCTGGACACAGAGACAGACTGAAGCTCAGTTGGACTGGCAGTTTGAGAGTGAAAAGTGAAAAACTGAAAGTGTTAGTCTTCAGTCATGTCTGACTCTTTGCAATCCCATGAACTGTAGCCCATCAGGCTCCTCTGTCCATGGAGTTCTCCAGGCAAGAATCCTGGAATGGATTATCATTTCCTTCTCCAGGGGATCTTTCCAACTCAGGGATCGAACCTGGGTCTCCTGCATTGCAGGTGGATCCTTTACCCTCTGAGTCACCAGGGAAGTCCAGAAACAAATAGGGTCTTCTTAAAGTGGCAGTTGAGAGAGGGGTGAGATCAGTAATTCTCAAATTTGCTTGCTCACTAGAATCAACTGGGAAATTTTTTAAACTACCTGATGCTCAGAAACAAGCACAGACTACGAAAGAGCGTCAAAGGAGGCTAAGCATTAGTCTTTTTGAAAAGTTTCCTGAGTGCCTATAATATGCAGCAAGGTGACATAAGTAAATCTGGACGCAATCATTTTCCTGCCCAAGAGTAAACATACGCTGTACCCACAATGAGTGAAAATACATCGGCCTTTTTACCATCTCGAACAAATTTAATCTATACTTATTTATTGCTGTAATCAAACGCCTGGCACATATCAGGAATTCATTCATAATTAATGAATAAATGAATGATTGATCACTAGCTCACAAAAATATTACACTAAAATAAGCTTGCCCTTTATTCTGTGTAGCTAACTCACTGCTCAAAACCCCTAAAATCTGCATAATATTTGATGATTCACTTGACTTGTCATAAATTATCATAAAAAATTTATGAAAAAGTTACAAAGATATATGTACAAAGTACTCATCACATGGCAGTACATAGATTCAATAAGTCAATTATGATATATTCATGCAATGGAATTCTTTGCAGACATTAAAATAATGATATAAGTTATTTTTTAATATAGAAATCTGTCCATGATATATTATTGATAGAGAAATAGCATATTAAAATTAAAAACAGCATGGGTAAAAATAATAATTTTGATTTAATAAATACATAAATTGCGTGATTGTGTGTCTACATAGAAAAATCTGGTATGTATAAACACTAATGTGGTTATATACAAAGGATAAAAATATAAAAATAAAGATAGTTTTCACACTCTTTTTATACCTTTTCTTTATTTTCCTCAACTCATGTTATTTTAACAATTGCAATTTCTTGACATTTAATTCTTTTTCCAAATTTGTGAGCAGCTATATCCCAAACCTGGGGCTTCCGTGGTGGCTCAGATGGTAATTAACCTGCCTGAAATGTGGACCCAGGTTTGATCCCTGGGTCTAGAAGATCCCCTGGAGAAGGGAATGTCTACCTACTCCAGTATTCTTGCCTGGGCAATCCCATGGACAGAGGAACCTGGTGGGCTAAAGCCCATGGGGTCGCAGAGTCAGACACGACTGAGGGACTAAAACTTTCCCTTCTCTTTTCACTTCCCATGCCCACTTCAGGTCCATCTGGATTTCAGAACCTTCACCACTCACAAACACAGCCAGACCAAGATACAACAGTGGGAGAGAAAAGCCGGCCTTCAGGGCAGTGTTCACAGCTATGGGCCAGTCTCCACTACTTACGTTGGTCATCACCACCCTCAGCTAAGCTCCCATCAGAAACTGATTACTTAGTTTAACCCAGAACATCCAGTTACATCCATAAATTCTGTATCTTGAGGACATCTGCTTCCATATGTAAAGGGGCTAGGTGATCTGGTATGATTTTTTCTTAATGCAAATTAGTATAACACCTTATCTGTCATCACTCACAGAGATAGCTACTTTTTTTTTTTTTTTTTTTTGCACACCCCGTGGCTTCAGAAATCTTAGTTCCTTGACCAGGGATTGAACCCATGCCCTCAGCAGTGAAAGGACATGGTCTTTCACTTTTCACTGCAGAAGTCCTAACCACTGGACTGCCAGGGAATTTCTCAGACAGTTACATTTTGAAGCAAACAACAAAGCACAGAAATGCCTCTAATGTGACCTGACAGCTTTCAGAAAGAGGACCGTGGTGACGATTTTTCTCTCTCTCTGACAGGGCGAGAGGTGAGACAGTAGAGGGGAGAAGTACTTTGTGGGATTAAGGAATATAAATATTATAAATAACATATGATCTATGCACTATTATTATACCCATTTCATACATGAGAAAACAGAGGCATAAGGAGTTTGAGGCTTGCCCAAGTGATGGGGATAGAATAGAAGTTATACAGGTAGTTATAAAAGTCCCAGTAGGGGATTATAGGTAGAAAGGGGAAACCTAGGGAAATTTGGGAGACCACTGTAAGTTAATGATCACTCAAGAAAGCTATCCAGAATGTCATGGAATGAAGCAGACTTGTTTAACTATAAAGCCATAAATAAAAGCAGGCTTCCCTGGTGGCTCAGGAGGTAAAGCCTCTGCAGGAGACCTAGGTTCGATCTCCTGGAAGATCCCCTGGAGAAGGAAATGGCAACCTACTCCAGTACTCTTGCCTAGAAAATCCCACGGACGGAGGAACCTAGTAGGCTACAGTCCATGGGATCACAGTCAGACACGACTGAGCAACTTCACATAAATAAAAGCATGAGATATGCCCCAGGTTATTAAGTGAAAGAAAAAAAAAAAACCATGTTACCACTCTTCTACTGATTTAAGTGCTATAACAGTCCTAGTTTGACCTCATAGGGTAGACACTCTCCTTCTCAATATGAAGGAGGAGTTAGTGATATAAGCCTGACGTCTACTTGAAGGCAGTCTTGTCCCCCCCACCACTTTCCTTTGATTTTAAAAAAGTAGCCCACTTAACATTTGGGGCAAAGCCCCCTCGCCTGCCTGCTTGCGTCTCTCGCAAGTGTCCTATAAATCTACTTCTTGCCTATCATTTGCCTCTGGCTGAATTCCTTCTGTACTGAGACACTAAGAACCTGAGCCTCTGAAAGTCCAGACACCAGTTGAGAGAGTCTCATTAAAAGACTGTGGGTTCAAGTCCCAATCTGAGCTGCACAGTTTCACAAAGACATATAAAAACATAAGTGGCAGAGTTGGTAGCATATCACACATGGTCTGGGCTCCATTTATGTATGTTCTATTACTGACTTTGTCAGAGATGACAGAGTTTCTAGACCTAAAATCCATAGCTCAGTTTAATTCAGTCCTCAACACCAATTATATTAGTTTCCCAGGTAGGTGATTGTTGCTCAGTTGCTAAGTCGGGTCCATCTCTTTGTGACCCCATGGACTGCAGAATGCCAGGCTTCCCTGTCCTCCACCATCTCCCAGAGTTTGCTCAAACTCATGTCCATTGAGTCAGTGATGCCATCCAACCATCTCACCCTCTGTTCCCCGCTTCTCCTCCTGCCTTCAATCTTTCCCAGCTTCAGGGTCTTTTCCAATGAGTCAGCTCTTCGCATCAGGTGGCTAAAGTATTGTAACTTCAGCATCAGTCCTTCCAATGAACATTCAGGGTTGATTTTCTTTAGAATAGACTGTTTTGATCTCCTTGCTAATCAGGTGAATAAACCTGATTGGGGCCCTCTAGAAGCTTATACTGATGTAGCAATTTATTTTAGCCGTGGAAGACAGACTTGTGGCTGTCAAAGTGTGGTCTCTGGACAAACATCACCCGAATCTTATCAGAAATACAAATTCTCAAGCCCCACCCCAGACCCACTGGACCAGAATCCCTGGGAATGGGTCCCAGATCTGTGTTTAACAAGGCCTTCCAGGTGAGAAGCTCTGCTCAGGCTACCATATCATGTGTGTCATGGAGTTACCTTGTTTAATCCTCACAGCAGAACTT
The DNA here is from genome assembly GCA_006410635.1 of Cephalophus harveyi. Taxonomy (NCBI): domain Eukaryota; kingdom Metazoa; phylum Chordata; class Mammalia; order Artiodactyla; family Bovidae; genus Cephalophus; species Cephalophus harveyi. Next base: position 112,174 of record SJYT01007876.1, read on the forward strand.
ACATGTCAGCTCCTAATATCAGATGAGGAAACTGAGCCAGAGGGCCCTAAATATTCCCCAAAAGGCGTAGAGTCCCTTGGACAGCAAAGAGATCAAACTAGGCAATCCTAAAGAAAATCAACCCTGAATATTCATTGGAAGGGCTGATGCTGAAGCTCCAATACTTTGGCCACTTGATGTGAAGAACTGACTCATTGGAAAAGACCCTGAAGCTGGGAAAGATTGAAAGCAAAAGGAGAAGAGGGCAACAGAGGATGAGACGGTTGGATGGCATCACCGATTCAGTGGACATAAAATTGGGCAAGCTCTGGGAGATGGTGAGGAGAGACGGGGGGCCGGACATGCTGTGGTCCATGGGGTCGCAAAGAGTCACACAGTTTTAGTGACTGAAAAACAACAACAAAGGCATAGTTGGTAAGCGAGAAGGCTGGAAAGCTAACCCACTTGTGTAAGAGGCTCCTGCTAAGGTGCAGTGAATGGAATCGAGTGCATCTTTTGACTCTGCTACTACTTCAATGCAGCCTTCTTGGTCTGCACGTGGCTGCACTGTTCAAAACACTCTAGAAAGGTGTATCAAGGAATACAATTTATTGGGAAACTAAGATACATGCGGGCACTTATCTCATAATAACATTCTACTTATGAAAGGATGCTATCATGTAATTAGACTCTGGGAGGCCAGGGGGGAGAAAAGTGGCTCTTATTTTAACTTCTTCACAATAATGAGTGTTGCCAGAGTTATTCACACAACAGATGCTGCGAAGATATGTGCTGATTCTGTGGGTTGCTGCCTAACCCCACTGCAACAGAGCCTCTAGTCCTCGTGCACAGGGACAGAAGTCGAAGCAATGTCTAACACTTGCAGCGGAACTATAAATCTAAGCTAATGGGAGAAAATGCAACTCCTCCATTCAGACTTTCTGAAAATATTTGCCTGTGACGTTTTGTACCACAGAGATTGCACGCACAGACGGAAAGACAGTATTTACCCTGGGTTGGCTTCAACTGGAGAGTCAGATTAGGGAAGGTAATCAAGTACATTTCACTTTTACCTAGTAAATAAATTAAATGGTCCCTGTGGTTACTCATTAAAACTTTTATGGTATGTTCATCAATTACCAAACAGCTTGAACAAAGCAGAGGTAAATTAACTTTTTCAAATCCACATGGCTTGCCAAAAGGAGTATACTCAGAGCAATTCCATTGGTTTAAAGTTCATCCAAAATACTATTAGCTTGGAGTCCAATTTTGAACTGTCAAGGGGAATATATACAATGGTAATTTCAGATCATTATCATGGCATTCCAATGCAAATGACCACAATTTAATTCATTATCACTAACATTACATCTTTATTTTGCTACCAACTGGTGACTGACATTTCCAGGCCTACAAGAAGCAAATGCTAATTAGACCACGGTGTACTCTTACCCTTTCTTCTTTGGCTGCATTTTTCCGTCTTTAGGGAGACATGCTGGAGGCCACCTCTGACCTGGTGCTGGCCCTTGACACTCCTTCTCACAGGCCCTGAGCCAGGCCACCATCCCTGAGATAAAATGAAGCTCCTGTGAATTTCCAGCTAAGTGCATTGTGCCTCTGAAATGGAGCCTGTGTAATGGAATGACCCCCTTCCTTAAATCACCCATCCAACCTAATTTAGGAAGTCTAAAGCACTCCAGGGTGACAGAGCACAGGCATTAACATGCAAACAAACTGCCATGAAAGTTCAAATTTGCATTTAGACTGGACAAAAGGGAGAGAAATGGCTTTCTATGCTGTGCCTTGCATCGTCAGAGTTTCACAAATTACTAATCTCTGAAATGATGCCAGAAGGGAACTTCCTTGCTCCTCTCATTCATGCTTAGGTGGACTCAATTCATCTCTGAAAAGCATGCCTTTTCACTCTCAACATGAGATGAGAAAGGGTTGTGAAATCTCAAACAGCTCTAGTGACATGTTTAATGTGTTCAAATAAAAGCAATTAGTAAGCACAAAATTGAAGCTCCTCAGATCTCTGGGCTGCAGACTCAGGGAAAAAGACATAAAACATGGATTTTCTTTCCATTTCCCTAATATGTCACAATAAGTCTGATTTCAAGACAATGTCTGTCCCTGGAAGCTCTGTGAAAATGTTATTTATTCTCTCATTATTAAGCTGCAATAATAATAATGATGGCTTCCTGGTGGCACAGTGATAAAGAACCCACCTGCCTGTCAGTGCAGGATCCATGGGTTCAGTTCCTTCATCGGGAAGATCCCCTGGAGAAGCAAACAGCAATCCACTCAAGTATTCTTGCCTGGGAAATCCCAAGGAAGAAGAGCCGGGAGGGCTACAGTCCATGGGGTCGCAAAGAGTCGGACACGACTTAGTGACTGAGCACAGCACACACACAATAATAATGATAGATGATCATTACAGGCGGGCCCTGGTAATTGGCTTTGCACAGTTTAATCTGCAAAACAACCCATGGAGGTATAGCTCAGTGGTAGAGCATCTGACTGCAAAACAACCCTGAGAGATACGAACTGGGTTATCAATGAGGATAAGGAATCTGGACAGCACAGAGAGCAATTCTAGTCAAGCAGGGTGATGAGTACCTTTTATTGACTGTTTCTTCTGCATCACTATGCACTTCTCTATCTGTTTCTTTCACTTCCCAAGCCAGCTCTTTTCATTCGAATGCTTATTAGGGTCTGGTTTCCCAATTAAGACAGCAGAAGGGACTTCCCTAGTAGTCCAATGGTTAAGAATCCACCATGCAATGCAGGGGACGCAGGTTCAGTCTTTGGTCAGGGAACTAAGATTCCATATGCCTCAGGGCAACCAAACCAGCAAGCCACATCTACTGAGCCTGTGTGCTCTAGAGCCAGAGGCACAACTAGAAAGCCCACGTGCCATAACTAGAGAGTCCGTGCGCTGCAGCAAAAGATTCTGCACAACACAACTAAGACTCAGCGCAACCAACTTAATTACTCAACTATTCGTTTAAAAAAAGAGAGAATAGAAGATGGCATGATCAAGGAATCACAAATTTACCTATCCCATGTGTTGAACGTGGAATTAACAAGTAAACTATTGAAGCATGATTAGAGCAAAAAGTAGATGGAGTAATTGATAACAACGAATTTTAAAATGAATAGATTTGAAATGCTTTGCTCTATATTGAAATCCAGCTGGGTTAGAAGAATTTCTCCTTTAATATGATTGATACATGTATAATTTAATTATAATTTAAGGCTTCAAGCACAGTTACAATTAGGGAGGTGTACCTGACTTGGAGTTATGCTTTTAGAAAGTTGGCACATGGAAAGCCACTGCTGTACTTAAAACGCCTATCCATGAATGCAGCTCTCAGAAGCCTGAGCTGGGGCCCACCCCACCCAAAGGAAGTTCTCAGTGTCTCAACTTTGCAAAGCTTGTTTTCCTCGTCTATCATCTAACCATTAATAAATTTCACTGGAATAACTGTACATTGCAGACTGAGGTAAAAAAGAGGCTCCATGTGTTACATGAGACATTGCTCCCCTACTTCTAAAAAATAAGTATCCTGCTGAAAAAAGCATGTGCCCTGGGGCTCGAGACTAATAGAAATTTCAAGGCTTGTCTTGTTTGCAGGTTAATCTTTCTTTGTCCCCCATCTCAGCCAGCAAATACAATATCATAATAATACAACTCATCTCAGTGTTTTTGAACTTGGCTTTGGATTGAGGATCATTGTGTCTTTGCCTTTAGATGTCTCACTTTGATGCATTCTATTTCAAAGGCAGAGATAAAGCCCAAAGTTCATTCTCACAATGGGACATCCTTTCAAGCCAAAGAGAAATGTTGGTCCTTTTTGTGGCACACAGCAGCCTGGATTCACTTTGAGATCCTCGCTTGAAAGTACCTGGGCAAGTGCAAAACAGCGTCAGTGATTTATTTTGCCATAGTGAGAACAGAATTGCTATAGCTATGTCCACTGCACAAGTGGGCGGACAGAAGTGGTGGGAGTGAAGCAGGGAGAAGACCTCGGGGAACAGGTTTTCTCATTGAGTCTTCCTAATTACTAGCCATGCAGCTAAGCTCTTCAGCACTAATGGCTCCACTGGGTATAAATAGCATAATATATATGTGTGTGTGTGTGTGTGTGTGTGTGTATCTGGGCAAGAGGAAAGATCTGTTCAAACCCACATTCTTATCTCTCTTTTTCTCTCTCTCTTTGTCTCTTTCAACTCAACTCCCAATTACACCAAAGAAAAAAGAGTCTTTTGTATACTTCACCATTCATAACACGTTTCACCTTCTAAAACTGTTTTCAGTTGATCCCTCAATTTATCATTCTATTTGACTCTTAAGTTTCTCATAATTTTGAAGAAATCTTTTTCTAAATATATTTCCTCCACTTTCAACTTTTAATAGATCACAATTTCCACAGGGATGCATAAATTCTTTTTTTATCTTTATATCCTCAGTGCCTAAAACAAAGCCTAGAATACATTATTCAACCAATATGTGTTTGATGAGTGACTAAGTGAAGAAATAACCAAATGAAACTTTAATCATTTACTCTTAAGTCCTCCTCCTTTCTCTAAGCATACTCACAACTGTGCTATCTTGAAAAAAAAACTTTCAATGTTTTTGCATGATGGATCCTCTGAAATAAATTCATCAATTTCGAAGCACAAGATGGCATATCTCTTTCCACCTCCTTCCCAAGTAAGAGCAAATTTGTAACCAAAGAAATGGATCAAATGACCGGTCTTTAAAAATTAAGGAGTGTTCTCTCAACTGAAACAAAATACAGAGGCTATCACCCTCTACTCCATGCGTCCTCAAACCTTCCTTAGATGCCATATCATGTCAGTACCCTGAGACTGCCATGGTCCCCACTGGTAGAATCTTAACTGAGGTCTTAATGGCAGTAGTAGCATAATTGAGTGTATAATTGAGAAACTTAGCTCACTGGTAGGCTAATATTTTATTTGCAAAATCTTTTCTGAGTGCTTAAACTACAAGGACTATACTAGATGTTCTAAAGGATGGATTTTTTAATCACGCAGCAATCCAAAACTCAATGAACTAAAATTCCAGGAAAAAAAATATGTGGTTAAACGTCCATGTTTTATGTCTGAAAATTATTTATCTCATAAAAAGCTTCAAAATTAAGTACTGTTGGGAGAGGGATTTCACTGGATCACAGAAAGCTTCAAACAGGAGATGGCATTTTAACAAAGCCTTGAAGGAATGAATTAATATGTGAATGCTTTTTCAGTGATAAGTTCTTAAACAAATAATAAATTAAAAGTCCTTATTTGTCACATTTGGAAATTTCCATGTTCTCTAATTCCTAAAAAGTTTGCAATTAGCTCTCATTTACTATTATGCTCCAGCTTAATTAACACTGTTTGATAAATTTCAACTTAGGCCACCCTTGTTATGAACCTAAATGCTATATATGAAACTGAAAAGATTCAATTGTCTGTATATCGAAGGGCATGTTTCAATGAAGGAAAAGCAGTTAAGGGGAGAGGCCTAGACAGGTTTTGAAGGACTTTTAGCTGACTCCGGTTCAAAGAGTTATGATTACATCCAGGAAGATTATCCTCATCTCTGAGTAGCTCTGAGCCTTGGCAATGTGAAGTACTGGCAGGTTGACTTAATCAGAGTGTTTTGTTAAAAATTTGATCATATGTCTTCATCTTCCAAATCTAGGAGTTCTATCTATGATAATATAGATTTAGGAAAACAAAATCTATACAACTCCTTCTAAAAATATTTTTCTTAATTTGTGCAGTCATGAAGTGAAGAATTAAAAAAATTTTATAGTCATGAAAAGAAGGATGAAGTTAAAACAGGAGAGGTCTGCGTATTTCTCTGTGAAACCCAACTTGGCGTGAAGTCAGGGTTTCTCTGAGCAATTGCCTGATGATGGGAAAGAATTTGGCAAAGGTAACCCAGAATTCTGGATGTGCTTGTGTTTTTGTTTACTGAGCCCAGGGGTTTATTTCTCAAATGAATTCCTTTTTTATTGTGATGGTAGTAATCATGAAAATCCTCCTGGTAATAAGCTCTGTGAAGGCTCCTTGGCAAAACGGGCTATAAATATTGGCCAAACGCCACATTTCAATATTTTGGTTTGAAACACAGTAGCCAAAAGCTAGGGAAACATTTTCAGAAAAGACCCATTGTTCTGGCCCTCAGCTGGAATCCTCAACAACAGGCTCCATCTGCTGCCTTGCTGCCATTATTCTGGGCACAAGTAGAAGACACTTGCCTAGTCAGACTGCTCAGTGTCCAGCTTCCAAAATGAGCAGGAAACTATAAAAAGTGCTTCTTTATTAAGTGAGACGGTGGACTCTTTGAACACCAAGATCCCTCATCAATCTTTAATGTTATGAATCTAAGAGCCATTCAGTTCTGAGAAAACCAAACTGTAAAGAACGGGAAAGGTATGACGGTGGGAAAACTGGAAGCATGGCCTCTAAGCATATGGTCACTAACTCATGATGTTGCTGGATGACCCAACCCCTACATTTCCTTCTAACTCTACAAATATACAAATCTACTGTCAAAGGTGTTCTAAACTTACCTTGAGCATTAGGCTCTATCTAAAGACAGATAAACTCTATTCACTCAGTATGATTTAAGGGCTTCCCAGGAGGCACTCGTGGTAAAGAAACTGCCTGCCATGCACGAGACTCAGGAGATGCAAGCTCGATCCCTGGGTTGGGAAGATCCCCTGGAGTAGGAAATGGTGACCCACTCCAGTATTCCTGTCTGAGAAATTCCATGGAGGGAGGAGTCTGGTGGGCTACAGTCCACGAGGTCACAAAGAGTTGGACATGACTGAGCACACACACAATGATTTAAGGACCACTGCTTGTCTTCCATGTGGTACCTACTAAATTGGATGTTGTGGAATCAAGAATGAAAGAGAAAGGACTTCTGCATGAAGTTGATCACAGTTGGATAGGGAAACTGCAGCTGAAAACACAACCAAAATATATTGTATTGGTACAGAGATCCTTCCACCGTTCCCTCCAAGGAGATATGTTCTTCTAATGGACATCACTTGTACATTGAAACCCAAAAAAATGGGATAAATGAACTTGTTTATAAAACAGAAATAGAGTTATAGATGTAGAGAACAATCTTATGGCTACCAGTGGGGATGGGAGATGGGATAAACTGGGTGATTGGGACTGATATATACACACTACAATGTATAAAATAGATAACTAACAAGGACCTACTGTATAGCACAGAGAACTCTACACAATATTCAGTAATGACCTATATGGGGAAAAGAATCTAAAAAAGAGTGGATATATGTGTATGTATAACTGATTCACTGTACTGTACACCTGAAACTAACACAACATTGTAAATCAACTATACTCTGATGAAATAAAAAAACAAAACCTCCCAAATTTCAATACAATTCTATAATAATAAGGACATTTAAAGACATTTCATATCAGCCTAATCACCCTTTAGGTTTGCTCTAGACAGGGGAGCAGGTTATGCTAAACAACACAGGTATGTCAAACCACACTGGCAGTTTTATCTCAGCCAACCTCATCTTTTTAGACTCACTATGGCCCCCCACTCCAGTACTCTTGCCTGGAAAATCCCATGGACGGAGGAGCCTGGTGGGCTGCAGTCCATGGGGTCGCTAAGAGTCGGACACGACTGAGTGACTTCACTTTCACTTTTCACTTTCATGCATTGGAGAAGGAAATGGCAACCCACTCCAGTGTTCTTGCCTGGAGAATCCCAGGGACAGGGGAGTCTGGTGGGCTGCTGTCTCTGGGGTCGCATAGAGTCAGACACGACTGAAGTGACTTAGCAGCAGCAGCAGCAGCATGCCTTCAGTGTTATCCCTGTCATCATCATAGACATTGGGATCAGTTCTGCCACTTAACATTGAGATATGGCCCAATTGTCACTCATGCATTGGTTTTCTCATCTGCCCAAGGGGCATCTGCCTCCTCAACACAGGCTTAAAAGCAATGTCTATAAAGAGGTCATGCAATAAATGTGCCCTGTTATTCATTTTAGTATTATGCTACATATGCATTCATAACATGGACCTTCTGCTTGTTTTTATGTGTTTCATAATATTTTAATGAGGTAGGGTTGAGCAAGTGTGTTCAAGAGAATATTCTCCCATCATTCTCACTGAATCTTCAAAATATTCAGAAACAATTTTGATGCTATCTTTAATTTTCCTTTCTTATCAAGTCTGCTGAGTCTACTTAGGGGTATCAATCCTACTTTAACTTCTCTTCCTGTGCTTTGTCTCAAATTATGAATGCCACAATATTCTGAAAAACTGTCATAATTACTATTAAGAAGGTTCATTCAGGTATCTATGGAAATAGAGAAAAAGAAGGCAAATTTAGTCATGTCAGATGGAGTGCCAAAAGAGCAACAACCCTTGAGTTAGTTGTGAAATATGACTGAGCACTAGAGAGAAAGCCCAAGAGGGGTTCAGGTATAGGGCAAGGGCACTGGGTTCATGAAAGCCCATGCTGCCTCTGGTCGCTCACACCATGCCCATGAAGACCGCAATACAAAGGAATGTCAGCTGACACTGGCAATAGTTGGGGACCAAATTTGAAAGAGCCCAGTACACTGCGCTTAGGTATTTGAACATAATTTATATAGAAAGCAAGAGTGTAATGAGCCCCTGAAGGATTGAAGTAGGGAGCCTGGATGATCAGATTTACATTTTTAGAGTCACACTGGAAACAGCCCTAGGAATGGACTAGAGGAACAGTAGGCTGGAGAGTAGAGAACCAGAAACCAGGCAGCCCCACTGTTCCATACATGGCCTTATTCACTGACATCTTGCAAATTTTAGCAATCAACACTTATGAAATGACAGGCAAAGGACATTTCCTCAGTTTTGAGTGGAAGTGAATGAGTGGCTCAGACAGTAAAGAATCTGCCTGCAATGCAGGAGACTCAAGTTCAGTCCCTGTGTCAGTAAGATCCCCTGGAGAAGGGAATAGCTATCCACTCAAGTATTCTTGCCTGGAGAATTCCATGGAAAGAGGAGCCTGGAGGGCCACAGTCCACGGGATCACTAAGAGTCAGACACGACTGAGCAACTAACACTTTGGATGAGTAAGGGAGGATGACAGAAGAGTAAAGTGTGATTCGAGGTTCATGTCTTGCTAGTTTTATGAATGTTTCCCATTTGAGAATAAATCTAAGGCATAATTCATCCCTAATTAACAGAGCGTGAGAAAAACAAACAAACACTAGAGACCTCATTTGAATTGTTTATTTATTTTAACTACCTAAAGATTATAGACCCAGGCTCTTCACCAACTTATAGGAAAGGAAATACAATAAATACATAGGTGAAGATGACTCCTAGAGGGAATGTTGTGAAAACAATCTAAAGCAATGAGCTTTCTGGAGATATTTGATATGCACCCATCTGCATACCTAATCAGCACCACACAACAGATTTCAGTAGTACTAAAGGCAAATATCTGAAGCTTTCTCACACTGTTCAGACTGTAGATTGCCATGAAAACCCCATCATACAGGAGAAGACTTTATATAAAGGAGACACCATGGCTTTAGTATTTAAAGAGTGTGATGTAAATGAATGTTTACACATATTGTTAAGTGATTTTTAAAATTACTGAAATATAAAGTAATTATAATATTAATGATATACATATCCTGATTATTTTAAATTATCTAGTGATGAGTATTTACTATGTACCAGGCACTGGGAATAGTACTTTGCACTCATTTTATCATTTAATATTTAAAGTGGTACTATCTCATTATACAGATGAGGGAACAAAGATAGAGGAACTGTCACAAATCACCTTTGTTAGTTGGAAATAACAGAACATGAGTCTGAGTTAAGGTATCTTTGACACTACAGGTCATACTTTTTAACAGTTGTTTAATACTACCCTGGATATGGGACTCTACACAGTCTGGATCCTCTTAGTTTTCAGCAATTCCTTGTGCAAACCTCACTTTTTTCAAGAAGGTCACACATTTTATTCCTTGCTAATTCAATATAATAAATTCTTCTTGGAGTCCCCTTGCTCCTTCTTCGTGCACTTGGTGATCATCTCTTACTCCTTTTCCAAAATTTATTTCAGATTTTATTTATCTTGAAACCATGGGTCCTTTATAAAGAAACTAATTAATCAAATTATACACCTCCTTGTCTCAAAACATAACTTAAATAATGGTTGGCCTTTTGTCTATGATCTAAATAAATATATATTGGTATAGAAATTTAATTTTTATTTTAAATAGCATAATAAAATATTAATAGATATTCCAGTCACATTACTTAAATTCAAATTCTATGAGGAGTTTATACCTGAGAGATGTGTTCTAAGAGTTAGTATTTCACTGATAACCAATAGGTCATTAAAGAAGTCAAAGGAGAGGCTTACCTGAAGAAACAAGAAAAAAAATCTTAAATAAACAATCTAATTTTACACCTAAAAGAATTAGAAAAAGAACAGGAAAAGCCCAAAATTAGTAGCAGGAAATAAATAATAGAGATCAGAGAGGAAATAAATGGAATAAAGACTGAAAAAAAAAAAAATCAGTGAAACTAAGAGTTTTTTCTTTGAAAAAAATAAAGAAAATTGACAAACATTTAGCTAGACTAACCAAGAAAAAAAAGACAGAGAATTCAAATAAAATATCAGAAATGAGAGAGAGTTAAACTAATACCACAGAAATACAAAGCATCACAAAAGACTACTATAAATAATTATATAACAACAAATTGGACAACCTACAAGAAGTGGATAAACCCCTAGAAATATCTAATCTTCAAAGACTATATCATGAAGAAACAGAAAATCTGAATAAACTGATTACTAAAAAGGAGACTGAAAGTGTTAATCACTCAGTCATGTCCGATAGCCTGCCAGGCTCCTCTGTCTATGGGATTTTCCAGGCAAGAATACTGGAGTAGGTTCCCATTTCCTTCTCCAGGGAATCTTCCCGACCAGGTCTCCTGAATTGCAGGTAGACTCCTTACCATCTGAGCCACCAGGGAGGCAGATAGAAGTGGATAAACTCCTAGAAATGTATAATCTTTGAAGACTAATTCATGAAGAAATAGAAAATATGAATAAACAGATTACTAAAAGGGAGATCAAAACAGTGATCAAAAAACTCTCACCAAAAAAATGACCAGGACTAGATGGTTTCACTGGCAAATTCTACAAAATCTTCAAAGCAAATTCAATACTTCTCAAAGACTTTCAAAAACTGAAGAAAAGGGAAGCTTTCCAAACACATTTTATTAAGCTAGCATTACCCTGATACAAAACCAGACAAAGAGATCCCAGAAAAAGAAACGTGAAGGACAAAATCTTTGATGAACATAGATGCAAAAATCCTTAACAAAATATTAGCAAACTGAATCCAACAATACATTAAAATCATCATTCACCATAATTGAGTGAGATTTATTCCAGAGATGCAAGGATAATTTGGTATCTACAAATTAATCAATGTGATAACATCACATTAACAAAACGAAGGATGAAAATCACATGATCACTTCAATAGATACAGAAAAAGCATTTGAAAACTTTCAATATTCATTTATGATTAAAACTCCCAATAAAGTAAGTATAGAGGGAATGTGGCTCAATATATCAATGGTCATATATGATAATCCTGCACTAACATCATACTCAATGGTGAAAACCTGAAAGTATCTCCTCTAAGATCAGAAATGAGACAAGGATGCCAATTCTCTCCAATTTTATTCAATATAGTTTTGGAAGTCCTAGCCACAACAATAAAACAAGAAAAAGAAATAAAAGGCAACCAAATCAGAAAGAAAGAAATAAAATTCTCACTATTTACAGATGACATGATGCTACACATACAAAACCCTAAAGACATCAACATAAATCTATTAGAACTAATGAATAAATTCAACAAAGTTGCAAGATCAATATACAGAAACTGTGGCATCTCTATACACTAATAATGAGAAATAGAAATTAAGAAAATCCCATTTACAATTTCATCAAAAATAATAAAATACCTTGGAATAAATCTAACCAAGTAAGTGAAAGATCTATGTACTGAAAACTATAAGACACTGATGAAAGAAACTGAAGAAGACACAAGTAAATGGAAAGATATTCTGTGTTCATGAACTGGAAGAATTAACATTAAAATGTCCATATTACTTAAAAGTGATCTACAAATTCAATACAAACTCTATCAACATTCCAAGGTAATTTACACATAACTGAAATAAATAATTCTAAAAGTTACATGAAACCACAAAATATCCCACATATCCAAAGCAATATTGAAAAAGAAGAACAAAGCTACAGGAATCACACTTACTGGTGTCAAATTATACTCCAAAACTATAGTAATCAAAACAGAATGGTACTGGCAGAAAAAGAGACATGCAAACCATGAAACAGACATGAGATCCCAAGAAAAAACTGACACACACATGAACAATCAAATTACAACAAAGGATCAAAGAACAGACAATGGAAAAAGGATACTCTATTCAGTAAATTATACTGGGAAAATTAAAGAGCCATATGCAAAAGAATGAAACTAGACCACTACCTTACACTATACACAAAAATGGGTTCAAAAGGGAGGGGATATATGTATACCTATGGCTGATTCATGTTGAGGTTTGACAGAAAACAATGAAGTTCTGTAAAGCAATTATCCTTCAATAAAAAAATAAATTTAAAAAATTAACACAAGTGGGCTTAAAGACTTGCATATAAGATCTGAAGCTACAAAATCCCTGGAAGAAAACATAGGTGGTAATCTCAATAATGTCTGTTTTAGTAATTTTTTTTGTGAATGACTTCAAAGGCAAGATCAAATGCAACTACTTCAAACTGAAAACTTCCACACAGTAAAGGAAATAATCATCAAAATGCCAAGGCAATATGCCAAATTGAAGAAGATATTTGCAAGTCATACATCTTGGAGAAAGAAATGGCAACCCACTCCAGTGTTCTTGCCTGGAGAATCCCAGGGATGGGGGAGCCTGGTGGGCTGCCGTCTATGGGGTGGCACAGAGTTGGACACGACTGAAGCGACTTAGCAGCAGCAGTAGCAGCAGCATACATCTGATAAGGGGTTAATATCTAAAAATATATAAAGAACTCATGCAACTCAACAACAAAAATATAAGCAAACCAATATAAAAGTGAGCAGTGGATCTGAATAGGTATTTTTCCAAAGAAGACACACAGATGGCCAACCGACACAGGAAAAGATATCCATCACTAATTATCAGGGAAATGAAAATCAAAACTGCAATGAGATATCACCTCACACCTGTTAGAATGGCTATTATTAAAAAGACAAAGAATAAGAAACATTAGAGAAAACGTAGAGAAAAAAGGACCCTCATTGTTGGGAGTGTACGTTGGTGCAGCCACTATGGAAGAGTATAGTGACTACCCAAAAAGTTAATAGAATTATCACATAACCCAGTAATTCTACTTTTTAAATTCATCCAAAGACCACAAAAACACTAATTCACAAAAATATATGAAATCTTAAATTCATTGCCTCATTATTTACAGTATTTAAGATACTAAGACAATCTAAGTGTCCATGGATGGATAAATGGATAAGGAAGATATACTCAGTATACACAATGGGATACTACTAAGCCATAAAAAGAATTGGAATCCTGCCATTTAATAATATAGATGGGGCTTGAAGGTATTATGCTAAGTAAAATAAACTGAATGATTAAAAAAATGATTTCACTCATATGGGAATTTTAAAAAATAATCAACAAAATCAAACAAAAATAAACTCATAGATACAGGGATCAGATTAATGGTTACCAGAGGGAAAGAGGGTCAACTGTGTGGTGATGGATGGTAATTAGACTTGTGAGCATTATCATTTTGCTATGCATATAAATGTTGAATTATAATATTGTACACTTCAAACTTTTATACTAAAAATAAGTAAAATAAAGCAAGCAAGACTGAAAGACCTACACTGCAGCAGAGAATGAGCCAGTGCTTCTGTTGATCAAACTAGATCTGGAATCAGGGGGAAAAAAGTTAGTAGCTGCAGCCTGATGATTCAGAAATGTGAAAATCCAGAGAGGAATCAAAGATGGGTGAAAATAGCAAAATCACACTTACAGAAGAAACACTGACTTTATTTTATAATATCCTTAGAAACTTAGATATAATCATTTATCATTTACGCCTGTTGTGTAAAGATGAAAAAACCATTCATTATAAGAAGAGGTGGCAAGAATACACAGAAGAACTGTACAAAAAAGATCTTCATGATCAAGATAATCACGATGGTGTGATCACTCACCTAGAGCCAGACATCCTGGAATGTGAAGTCAAGTGGGCCTTAGAAAGCATCACTGCGAACAAAGCTAGTGGAGGTGATGGAGTTCCAGTTGAGCTATGTCAAATCCTAGGCAATGATGCTGCACTCAATATGCCAGCAAATTTGGAAAACTCAGTAGTGGCCACAGGACTGGAAAAGGTCAGCTTTCATTCTAATCCCAAAGAAAGGCAATGCCAAAGAATGCTCAAACTACCACACAATTGCACTCATCTCACATGCTAGTAAAGTAACAACACTCAAAATTCTCCAAGCCGGTCTTCAGTAATACGTGAACCGTGAACTTCAAGATGTTCAAGCTGGTCTTCGAAAAGGCAGAGGAACCAGAGATCAAATTGCCAACATCCACTGGATCATGGAAAAAGCAAGAGAGTTCCAGAAAAACATCTATCTCTGCTTTATTGACTATGCCAAAGCCTTTGACTGTGTGGATCACAATAAACTGTGGAAAGTTCTGAAAGAGATGGGAATACCAGACCACCTGACCTGCCTCTTGAGAAACCTATATGCAGGTCAGGAAGCAACAGTTAGAACTGGACATGGAACAACAGACTGGTTCCAAATAGGAAAAGGAGGACTTCAAGGCTATATATTGTCACCCTGCTTATTTAACTTATATGCAGAGTACATCATGAGAAACCCTGGGCTGGAAGAAGTACAAGCAGGAATCAAAATTGCCAGGAGAAATATCAATAACCTCAGATATGCAGATGACAAAGTGAAGAGGAACTAAAGAGCCTCTTGATGAAAGTGAAAGAGGAGAGTGAAAAGGTTGACTTAAAGTTCAACATTCAGAAAACGAAGATCATGGCATCTGGTCCCATCACTTCATGAGAAGTAGATGGGGAACCAGTGGAAACAGTGTCAGACTTTATTTTTTTGGGCTCCAAAATCACTGCAGATGGTGACTGCAGCCATGAAATTGAAAGACACTTACTCCTTGGCAGGAAGTTATAACCAATCTAGATAGCATATTGAAAAACAGAGACATTACTTTGTCAACAAAGGTCTGTCTAGTCAAGGCTATGGTTTTTCCAGTGGTCATGTATGGATGTGAGAGTTGGACTGTGAAGAAAGCTGAGCACCGAAGAATTGATGCTTTTGAACTGTGGTGTTGGAGAAGACTCTTGAGAGTCCCTTGGACTGCAAGGAGATCCAACCAGTTCATTCTAAAGGAGATCAGCCCTGGGTATTCTTTGGAAGGAATGATGCTAAAGCTGAAACTCCAGTACTTTGGCCACCTCCTGTGAAGACTTGACTCATTGGAAAAGACTCTGATGCTGGGAGGGATTGGGGACAGGAGGAGAAGGGGACAACAGAGGATGAGATGGCTGGATGGCATCACCGACTCGAAGGACATGAGTTTAAGTGAACTCTGGGAGTTGGTGATGGACAGGGAGGCCTGGAGTGCTGCGATTCATGGGGTCGCAAAGAGTCGGACATGACTGAGCGACTGAACTGAACTGATACTTCCATATGTTTTCAATAATCGATCAACAAATATATCAGGATATCTAAGTACACCAGGCTGAAATGAGAACTGAAGATAAGCTGCTCAAACACCATTTCAAGAAAGCATTCATTGCCTGGGTGCAAGCAGTGTAATTCGGTGGCAGCCTCCAATTCCCTGGTAGCTCAGGTGTTAAAGAATCTGCCTTCAATGCAGGAGACACTGGTTCGATTCCTGGATTGGGAAGATCCCCTGGAAAAGGGATAGGCTACCCACTCCAGCATTCTTGGGCTCCCCTGATGGCTCAGCTGGTAAAGAATCTGCCAGCAATGGGAGAGACCTGGGTTCAAGACCTGGGTTGGGACTATCTCCTGGAGAAGGGAAAGGCTACCCACTCCAGTGTTCTGGCCTGGAGAATTCCATGGGCTGTACAGTCCATGGGGTTGCAAAGAGTCAGACACAACTGAACAACTTTCACTTCACTTCCAGTTCTTAGCTTCAGCAGGGTACCATCAACTTTAGAGGCAAGGTCTTACTCTTCTGGGAGCATCCCCTTACCAAAGCCTAAGCAAAGCGGTGGTGTAAACCCTTTTTTTTTTTTTTTTTTAATTTGCCTGCACTAGGTCTTAGTTGCAACATGTGGGATCTTACCTGTGGCATGTAGTCTAGTTCCCTAACGAGAGATAAAATCCAGGCCCCCTGCATCGGAATCACAGAGTATTAACCACTGGACCACCAAGGAAATCCCTACCTAACCATTTCTAATCTCTGTTCTAGAATTCCCCAGGGTTACTCTTCACTATTTCATATTACTTACTCTATCTTGTCCTGTTTCCCAGAGAACCCAACCTATAAATATGAGGTACACACACATATGCACTCACACACGCACATGACCAGTAGACAGGAATGCCAAGATGGAGATCCAGGTTCTAACATCATAAATGCTATGGTGAATTGAAGAAAACTTGACATTTTCTGTCTTTATAAAAGGCCCATCCTAGGCTTCAAGAAATAGTTGAAATTCTGTTCTTCATTCTACACGCTCCTCCCTTCCACACAAAGGCTTCCTGCCTTGTCCTCAGCTAGAGATGCAAATAAAAATATTTCAGTTTAAATTATTGTCCTGTGATGTGTTTAATTACTTTGCCCTCAAAGTCCTTGTTCATATTAAAAAAAAAAAAACTAATACCAAATTACTTTATGTAAAGTACGTAATTATTTCATGTTAAGTACCAAAAACTAGGCTGGCATCTAGTATGTACTTAATACAAATTAGCTCCACTTTTTCCTAGAGGAATTATTCTCATTTCTTCACTTAAGGCTCAAATATATCTATTATGTAATCATAACTCTTACAGTATTAAAGGTATCATATTCTATACCTCTCCTTCTCAATTCCAGGTATGGGATCTACTTTGTTAATATTCATGACATCTGATTTATAAATAAAATTGATGTAAGTTAATGTGATCACAATAATGGAAAAGGATATGAAAAGAATATATATATGCATAACTGAATCACTTTGCTGTATAATAGAAACTAGCATAGCATTGTAAATCAACTATACTTCAATAAAATTTTTTTTGCAGTTGTAATTCCAGTTTTTATTTCTTTTTTTGTTGTTGTTGTTTTATTTACTTTTTTTAAATTTTTATTTTTACTTTATTTTGCTTAACAATACTGTATTGGTTTTGCCATCAGTTCAGTTCAGTTCAGTTCAGTCGCTCAGTCGTGTCCGACTCTTTGCGACCCCATGAATTGCAGCACGCCAGGCCTCCCTGTTCATCACCATCTCTCGGAGTTCACTCAGACTCACATCCATCGAGTCAGTGATGCCATCCAGCCATCTCATCCTCGGTCGTCCCCTTCTCCTCCTGCCCCCAATCCCTCCCAGCATCAGAGTCTTTTCCAATGAGTCAACTCCTGTCTCTTATACACATCTAGATGTGTATAAGAGACAGGTTCAGGAAGGCCTGTTTTAGCAATCCCAGCATACTAGAGAAGAAGTTGGTGGAAAAATAAAATTGCATAGGGGTAGTCTCCAATTAGAAATGGATCATTTGCCAGCGGTTGACTTGTAAATCAGTTAGACTGGAAATACCTTTTTCCTTTGTAGAATATACTGTAAGTTCTCTGTGTGCCTGTGTGCTCAGTTGCTGCAAGTTCTATACAGCTTTATAAAAGATCGTTTGAGCTCCTGCCATATGTCAGTAGTTGCCCTTTGCTCAAAACTATATTATTTCCCCTTTGTTAGAACATGTTAATGGTTATCTATTGTTGTATAGCCAATCATCTCCAAGTGTAGCAGCTTAAAAGGAAAACCATATATGATCTCATATTTTTTTTGGATGGGAGGAGGTTAGGAAATCTGGGTGTAGCCTAGCTGGGTGGCCCTGGATCCAGGTCTCATGAGGCTAGAATCGAGATGTCAGCTGTGCTGCGTCTTCTGAAGGCTCTTTGCGGGGAGAATCTGTGCTACAGCTCGGCAGGCTCAACCTTTTGGGCACCAGGGACTGGTTTTGTGGGAGACAGTTTTCCATGGATTGGGGCGGTGGTGGGTGTGTGGTTTGGGGACGATTCTCATGAGGAGTGTGTAACCTGGATCCCTCGCATGAGCAGTTCACCTTAGGGTTTGTGCTCCTATGAGAATCTAATGCCACTGCTGATCTGACAGAAGGTGGAGCTTAGGCATTAATGCAAGTGGTGGCAATTGGTTGTAATTACAGATGAAGCTTTGCTTGCTTGCCCACTGCTCACCTCCTGCTATGTGGCCTGGTTCCTAACTGGCCAGGGACCAGTATCTGTCTGTGACCTGAGGATTGGGGACCCCTCCTCTAGCTCACTGAGGCCTGCCATCAAATGAGCTTAAATACCTGTGTCTCTTTTGCTGTCTCGCATACAGGGTTATCAAAGTTGATATGTACATGTACCTGTGAAGGCATATACATATGTGTACATACACATGTATAGAATAAGATGGATTCACATACTTTTTACACTCAAGAATATATAACAAATTATTTACTTGATTCAGTTTCACAGTATTTCAGCTAGGTTTTATTTATCATCTCCATCCCCCAAACCTCTCCCACTGTTTATCCTGACACTTTTGTCTGTAATAGTTTTTCCTTTGTATCAGCCTTCTGCTTCCCCTTGTGGCCAAAGAATCAAGTAATCATTACCTTAGGTGTAATTTTGCCAGAGGAAGACAGAGAATATCCAACAGTCATCTTTGCTATATTCTTAGATTTTTCTTTATAAAAACTGATCTAAAGTTCAACGTCTGTTCCTAGATTTTTTTTTTTTTTTTTTTGCTTCAATTACTCTTGGGGGGAGAAATCATAATGTCAGCTCTCACAAGCACCTCCTGATGACTTCCAGAGCAGTAGGATTTATCAGAAGGGCAATCTGTATTGCTCCTGACTCTCCACCTTTGCCCTGGCCATATTTCCACTTTCCCTGTTCTGAGGATGTGAGTGACACCGCTGGCTGCAGTCCTGAGCCGACCAGTTCAGGCTATGCCTTGAAATGGGTGCCTTTCCTCATGTCAGCACAACCGCTCCCTGACAGCAGCCTGTCCTCTGATGAGACGCTGCAGAGGGTGTGCAACCCTCACCTCAGCTCCTCAGCTGTAGCTCCACCTCTTTGTGAACAAAGGAAAACAAAATGAGAGATGAGGAAAAGTAACATACTCCCTTTATTTTCTTTTCTGGGCCTTTGGAGCTTTGCTGAAACATTAAAAAAAAAAAAAAAAGGACGGGGAGAGAAAAAGTATTGCTTTTAACTCTGAAAATATTCACCTTTTAACACAAGGACTTTGCCCTTGAACTTCAAAACTGTGTCCTGCCTAAAAGACCAAAGAGTTTCTAAGGTAGACTTGGCCTCATGGTTTCTGAGCACTATTCCTGTTGATTTACTATTCTCATCTTTACATTTTTTCCTGTGTGATCTAGAGAATGGATTGAACTGAAATATAAGAAGCCCTTATAACAGATATTCAGAGGCATTTAAGAGGGAAACCCTGCGACACAGATCTAACATTCTCTCCATTTATGTGACGGAGAAAACAAAGTACATAAAGGTAAGAAGGTTCTGTCAAGCTTGGCTTCCAGCCTGCCGAGCAGTGGGGTGAAACTCAGGCTTTCTGGTCAGTTACAGATGTGTGGGAGTCTTCTTTTTTGCTTATTAGTTCTCAGGTATATTATGAGGTTATTAGAGACAGCATCAGACCATGTAACGTATAGTTTTGCTAATAATTGATACTCTGAATATTAAATAAAAGAAATAAAAGATTACTTCTAAAACTAAGGCAGCAAAAATACTACAATGATTGGTTTTTAAAAGATTCTAGCAAAAAGAAGCAGTATGATGGATGTTACCAGGCACCAGAAATGCATTACATAACATAACTGAGGCCTGAAAAATATAGATTAACTATTGGTATAATACAGTAATCTCAGACTGATGACTGGTAATTAATGACTCACTTAAGACATTCTCATACTTGGTTAACAATATAAACATTGACCTAGAATATTTAGGGGCTTCCCCGGTGGCTCAGCAGTAAAGAATCTTCCTGCAATGCAGGAGACACAGGAAATGTGGGTTCAGTCCCTGGGTCAGGAAGATCCCCTGGAGGAAGCCAGGGCAACCCACTCCAGTATTCTTGCTTGGAGAATCCCATGGACAGAGAAGCCTGGCAGGCTACAGTCCATAGGGTTGCAGAGTTGGACAAAACTGAAGCAGCTGAGAACACCTGCACAAGTATCTAGAATAATGCAGAACTTATCCATTCTTAAAATGTCTATTCTATTGTGCCATTTCACAGTTGAGAGGCCTAACACCCATAAACATCTGAAGACTTGCTAGACAGCCTTGGAAAATTTTGAAAATTTACCAGGTAGCATTGTTCTGACAAAACCACATCCCATCTTAACTAACCTTGTAATTCTACGTATCTCCATGAAGTATAATTATACAACAGTACATTAGAAATGAAACACACAACTTAAGAATTTAAGCATCTTGATTGACTCTATCCAGCACAGTACCACCTGTACTATATACTGACTTCATGCTCTTAAGCAAGTTAGTAACACACAGTGGGGTTTAGTTTACTCATCTATAAAATAGTTTCAGTTCAGTTCAGTCGCTCAGCCATGTCCAACTCTTTGTGACCCCATGGCCTAGCACATCAGGCTTCCCTGTCCATCACCAACTTGCGGGATAAAATAGTCTACTCATCTATAAAATTAATTTCTACCCTACAGACTTGATGCCCTTGTAGACTTCCTAGCTGGTACTCTCTGGCTCCATTCCACTCACATGGGTTCCACAAGGAAGGGAAGCCTCGGGAAGTTCTCCCACCTGACCTGCTACCATTTGGCCAATGCCACTATCAGGAATGGAACAAGACACATAATTGTAAACTCTTCAAATTCAAAAGTGGAGAAGCAGGTAGGGATATAGAGTCCCATCTCCCACTGGCCGCTATTAGCATAATCCATAATTATAGTCTCAAACTTTGTTGTTGCTCAGTCGGTAAGTCTTTGTGACCCCATGGACGGCAGCACGCCAGGCTCCTCTGTCCTACACTGTCTCTGGAGTCCACTCAGATTCATGTCCAATGAGTCAGTGATGCTGTCTAACCATCTCATCCTCTGCCGCCCCTGACCCTTTTTGCCTTCAATCTCACATCAGGTAGCCAAAGTACTGGTGCTTCAGCTTTAGCATCAGTCCTTCCGATGTACATTCAGGTTGATTTCCCTTAGGATTGACGGGTTTGATCTCCTTGCAGTCCAAGGGATCCTCAAGAGGTCTTATCCAGCACCACAATACAAACTGCTATACCACTGGGCAAAACATTGTATTGTATCCATCCTGAAGACTGTGAAGTTGAAATCAAGCAATCTGGAACGTAAATCTTTATTATACACTAACTAGTCTTGTGATCTAGAACAAGTCATGTTTTCTTATCTTCAATCTCTAATTACAGTAACAAGTGATATTATCTGCCTAGTATAATGCCTGAGACAGAAGAGGCGTTACTTATGAAAATGAAAGCCAAAATTGGCCCTTTCTATTTACCACTGCAAGAAATGGTTTAAATGTATTGTCTCATTTCATCTTCACAACCATATGAGGTAGGCATGATTGTTTCCTTATCTATAAAGATGGGGCTAATGAGGCTCAGAGAGATTAAAATATTTAACCCAAGTTCATACAGGAGGTTAGATTACTTAGATTTAAGTTTCAGCTCCCAGAACTCAGGGAGTTATCTTGGAGTTGTCTACCATAACATGTTATCTACCATAAGTTATCTACCAAAACATGTTTCCATGGCTTACCAAGTAAAAAAGATCTGTTCTATCAACTAGGATTTGCATGTGAAAAAAAAAGTACTTCTTTTATTAAAAAGAATGCCATAAATGGAAGGGTTATTATCACATATTTATTGGGACAAAAAATGAAAGTGTCTGGGGAATGATGTAAATTCCTATGTACCCCAAGCAGTGCTGGATAGTCTTAAAATAAAGAAAAGGATTAGTTCTACTGATTCCTTCTCTGCTAACATTTATTAATGCAAAAATAAAGTATTACACTCTTTTCTGATTCTTTAAACATCTCATGCTGTTTTCTTGAATTAATATCACTTAGGAAACAATTCTGTGACCCAGGTTCTATATGTTTATTCACATTTAATCCTCACATTTCAATTCAAGATAAGTCAGTTAAAAATTAACTGAGCTTTTATTATGTGCCAGGCATAGTACTATTTGTTTAAGACACACTGGATGACAAGAGGCATGCACCAACCCTGATGGAGTAACCATGTCATGGATTTTAAAACTCTCACAGCAAAAGCTGCAAAATAGCATTGCTATCAATTTATGCACAAATCTGAACCTCAGAGATTCAGTTTCAAAATATTGATATTATTATTCAAAAACATTCTATCCTAACACTCTTTTCACTGCCCAACCCCGTCTCATCGAGTTATTGGTTTGGACTTAGAGCAAGCATGAAAAGGTAGGGATTTGGTAGAGGGGAAGAAAGGGTCAAATAAAGCAGAAAATCTTTTATTGTAAGGCATCCTAAGCTCAGAAACACTGACCGCATGACCGATAGGTCATTTCTATTTGATGTCAGATGAAGGTGTTTAAATTCTCAATTTCGAGATTGATTGAAAATCAGATCATATCATACTATCTGCCAAATCTCAACTTTCAGCTATTATTCTCCTCTTAACTTTTTTTTAAACTTTCTCCTACAACAAAAGAGAAGTCTGTTCTCTTATTCTTCAATTTCCAGCAGACCTTTTTGGGGATCATAAGCAATTGACGAAAGAAACAGACACATTTCTTGTAACATACTTTCCTCTTAAAATTGTGTGCTTTGTTGAATAGCTGAGAACAAGTCATAATACTATCATCTCTCAAACATTTAAATTAATCAAAGCATCCAAGGAATTATTCTCAATGCTTTTCCTTTTTTTTTTTCTGTTTTGCCCAGATTATACAATTTCAGAAAACACTTACAAAAACTATGACCAGATAGTAAAAAAGGAGTAAACTTATTGACCACCTGTATCTATTTCATGAGAAAGGACTCTAGATTTTTTTTTTAAGTTCTTCGTTTACACTTTAAAAAATGTCTCTTGTATAGCACTTGCCTTCACTCTAGTTTTATATTGTCTTTTTATTGGTGATATCCACATCTTTTATTTGACTTATCTCACATTTTAATATTACCCTATTTTAACAATATATGGGAGTAGGCAATGGCCCCCCACTCCAGTACTCTTGCCTGGAAAATCCCATGGATGGAGGAGCCTGGTAGGCTGCAGTCCATGGGGTCGCAAAGAGTCGGACACGACTGAGCGACTTAACTTTCACTTTTCACTTTCATGCATTGGAGAAGGAAATGGCAACCCACTCCAGTGTTCTTGCCTGGAGAATCCCAGGGATGGGGAGCCTGGTGGGCTGCCGTCTATGGGGTCGCACAGAGTCGGACATGACTAAAGCGACTTAGCAGCAGCAGCAGCAGCAACAATGTATGAACACTGTATGGAGGTGTGGTTCTTCCCCACTTCACAAGTCTGTTCCATGTGATAGGAGCTCCTCTGGCTTCTCTCCTCCTACCCCCGACTGGGTCCTTCTCTTGTGGAAAAGACTGATTCGGGAGTTTGGAAAGATAAACTGGGCGTGCATAATTCACCCCCTTGCCGTTTCCTCTCTTCCGTCTGAACTCACACTTCTTGCAGAAATCACATTTTATATTTTACCCCTTTGGGGTTGGATTTGTCCTAGACCAGGGTTGTGCGGACTGGGTGGTAAGTCTGTTTAATACTAAGTTTCACTATTTGAAAGACATTCTTCCTAGAGATGTTAGCTATATTATGTAACACCAGCTTACTCTTGTTGCAAAGGTTTTGTCCCTATCCATGTTATTTCTTCGTCTTGTAATTAAGTTGGTACCACATGACAAAAAGGAAGATGGTATCTATATATTAGATCACTCAAAAGACCTGAAAGGAGAAATCAGAGAAACAAATATTCACAAGCAAAATAGGAGAATTTCTTCTTTATATAAACATCAGATTTTCAGAAAGAGTCCTATGGAAAAGGAAAATATAGGTCAGTAATCCCATGAGAAAAAACAAACAAACATTTATCCTGCTGTATTTTGGAACATCTGTTTCTAATCTAGCCCCTCAAAAAGAGTCCCAAGTGGCATGGGGTGGGGAGAGGGGAGAGAGAAAAGGGCACCTGGAAAATAAAGGTATACGATAAAGAAATAAGATGATTCAAGCCCAAATGGGGAGGAAAAGCTATAGATTTGCCATATTTTTTGTTCAAGACAAAAACATGCTCTGGAAACCATCAGGTTATGAAATAAATAAAAGAAAACTGTTTATTTTTCTCCAACATATAGATTATGACAGCATGGCATGTATCTATTCTATTATCATGCTGCTTCTTTCTGGTTAGTGTTAATTCTTCAGATCCAAAGACTCTTTTAAAAGGATAAAGATATGTCTCCTCCAACAGACATGTAAGCTGAAGAGTTTCATCCATTGACTTCTGGAAGAATATTTTAATTCCAAGCAGAAGCCTTTTAAAATAACTGTTAGACTTTTTAAATGCTTGAGGAATCTAGTTATACTGAGAAAATAAATTGGAATAAATGACTTTTTTACTACACAAATGGATATGGATTTCATGATTTTAGAAAGCTTGGCTCCCTAGACCCTCAAAGATTCTCTAATACAGAGGAATTTTAATCTGGGGTCTGTAGATCTATGGAGGGTTGATAGGTAGGCTTCAGGTGCCCTATTAGTCCCTCAAATCATATCTGATACTTTATATGAGTTTGTGTGGTTGCATTTATGAATTTCTCTGAGAATATTTTGTCAGGAATTTGACACATATTATAAAATTAAAAAGAAAAAATTAACTTGAAAATAAAGTGGTTAATTGCCATTGTTATGAACCCATTGAGCCTACTGCTACTAAGCCCACTTTGTATCTAAAGTCCTGTAAAATATTAAGTAATGCCTCAAGTTATTTCATAAAATGTATGAGACTGATTTGCAACTCTAGCAGAATTCATATTGAAAGACTCATACCAATGGTATTGATTTTTATCTTTAAACAAATAAGTCTTTCCAATGTTCAAAAAAGTTCCCTATTCTATCTACATGGCAAATTGGAATTATTTAATATCATAATTCCAAAGCAAAATCACATAATTTTCTTCTTTGATTCCATCAGGTAACTGGTTATGATTAGAAAACTGAATAGCAGCTACTATAAACATATTTGAATTTTGGATAATTATTTAAATGTTAATTATGAAAATTAACAATCCAAGTGTCTCAACTATGAATTGCAGATTTGGCATGCATTGTTCTCCCATAGGTTTAAGGATTTGTTTGGGGCAGAAGGAGAGTGAAATTGCCTATTATTCCAAGAATATAGACTTGGAAGGATAGCTTTTCTTGTTCCCAGAAAAGCAGTGTCTGGCATACTCACTGCTCTAAGCTTCAGTGAGAATAAACTTTAAAAGGAAGTGAGCTTCAAATCCCAGGCTTCCAGTTATAATAGCAATAACCACTTACATACTCTCCTTTCATAAATAGCAACCATCAGGACTGTGTTTGACACATAGAGCCAACATGCAATCAGTAGCAGATTTTTTTCTTGTTATTGCTATTAATAGATCATTCTCACAAAAATTATACTGATTATTTAGTATTAAGTCTCCTTTTATAAGTGAAAAAAACTGAGATTTAGGAATCTTAAGTAACTTTAAATAAAGCACAAAATTGAAAAGTGTTAAAATCAGGATATAAGCCTAGGCTGAAAGAAAAGTAGCTTTAAGAGGAAGAGAAGTGAAGACTGAGGTTTGAACACCTGAGGTTGGAGATGACTATTGGACATCCAGGTACTGATGTTGAGGAGATGACTGTTCCCGGAATTCATGAAATTAAGTTGGAGACACAGACTTAGGAAATATTTCACATAGGTTGTGATGGAAGGGAAATAGATGAAATCTGGAAAAAAGAAAAAAAAAGAAGAAGAAGGGAAGAGATTAAGAGAAGATGACCGAGGGACTTTCCAGGTGGTCCTGTAGCTAAGACTCCGCCAATGCAGGGGAACTGTGTTCAATTCCTCGACAGGAAGTAGATCCCACATGTGATAACTAAGAGTTTACATGTTGCAAGTAAAAGCTCCTGCATACCACAACGAATATCGAAGATTCCAATTGCCATCACTGAGGCCCGGCACAGCCAAATAAGTCAATTAATTAAAATTAGTTTAAAAAAAATAAAAAGAAACGACCAACAACACAGTATCAGCAGATGCCAGTAATGCTGACGGAAGAATATCTCATATGCCATTTAGGCAGGAAAACTTCAGAGATGTAAGCAAATGAACAAGTTAACCTAGTATCAGAGATGCCAAAGGAAATGACAATTTGAAGAAGGACTTCAACAGCATCTGGTGCCACAGAGAAGTCATAGGGAAGAGAACTGAATGGAGACACCTGAAACTGGCAAGCAGATAATTTCCAGAGGAATTCTAGTGGACTGGCTGAGGGAGAAAGCATATTGCAGTTGATTTAAAATAAAAATAGACAACTGCATTGAGAATACTATTTGTAGGAGGAGCTTGCTAATGACGCGAAGGAAAGAGATTGGGGAGAAAAACAGATGGAAAATACCTCTCCAATCTTATTTTTCCCTTTACAGAAAAAGAAATGGACTTCAGAGTATCCATAAACTGGAGAAGAAGCAGATGAGAGAGGAAATTTAAAAGGCATAATAGGATGAATCATCAACCAATAAAGCTTACATAGGAGACTCAAGGGATATGTTCAAGAGCACGGGGAGGCAGATTAGCCTCTGTCCAGAGACAGAGGGCACTTTCTCAGAGGGTGGAGAGTGATACTACAGAAATATAAAAGTCCATGATGTGGCAGCAGGCTGTACATGCTGTACAAGCTCCATTTCTGAGGAGGAAGAAGTCAGCACTTTAGCTGAGAGCACTAGAAGAGCAAGTTGGAAGGGAGTGATTAAAATTTGGAATGGATGCTTTGGACACATGAAAGGTAGCTGACCAGAGATCTATGAAGAATTGTCGAATAGCCCTTAGGGTGCATCTCAGGAGAAAGAAAGTAAATCTGCAAAAGTGTGTAATTCCCTCTCAAAGCACAGCAGGCCACATGTAAGCACTGAAAAAGCAGAGAAATGTCAGACTGGTTATTTAGTGCTCAAAACCATCCTGAAGGAAAGCATGATTATTTCCCCTTGCACATGGAGAAACAGATGCTTTATGTGGTGAATCAAACCACAATTGGCCAAGTTGAGTTCTGACCTCATGCCCTTTGCTGTATCCACACTCACTGCATGGGTGGTCATCCACCATGTGAACTTACACCAGTGGTTTCCAGTAAGAGTGCTCAGCTTGCATAAAAATAAATATTTACCTTGACATAGGGATTTTAATAACTATATGTTCCCAGGAAAAGCCTGGCTCTAAGGACAGTGGAAATGTCTTGCACTTTAGAAAGTTTGCACATGTGTGTCTCTCTCTGTATGCAGGTGTGTTTTAATTCTTTTGTGAAAAATACATCTAACTTACTGGAGCTTGCTTTGTCATCAATAAGGACTCGTTTTGTTCAGGTGGTTATGGAGGCATTGTCCATCTCCCTTTATTTGTAAAGAACAAAGAAAGGAATATCTTGGGTTTTAATCATCATTTTGTGGTTAAACCCCAACCTAACGGATTACAAGTACTTTTGTCAAATCATCCCATCTAATTCATTTTAAAATAATCTCAGAAATGGATTTTTAATTAGGAAAAGACACACTGTAATGCACCTTTGTTAAAAAGAATCAGAAAACAGTTGATAGTTTCTTTAAATATCAGAAATGTAGTCAAAGTATTTGGGGCCATAATGGACGTCTGACATGCTTAGGCAGGATATGGGGTGTTAGCTGTTACAATAAACAATCCCCAGATTTAAATGGTCCAAATTTACTTCCTGCCCACATGAGAAGGACTAGCTCTTCTCGTGGCTCTTCTCCAGGGATGACTCACGGATCCAGGCTCTTCCTGTGTCCTGGCCATGCCATATGGCCTCCACAGTGACACTGAATGGGATGAAAAGGCATAGAGGAGCACATGGATAAGTTTATGGCCAACTTTTTTACTGGAATGCAGTACTTCTCCCCATCTCATTGGTCAGAACATAATCATATGACCCCAATCTAACTGAGGGTGAGGCTTTGAAATGCAATCATCCTCTATGCCAAGGAAAATAAACAAGACTGATGAGCACCTAGGTCATTTTATTAACGAGACTACTAGCCAAGTTTTTACTCTATTGATGGTGTGCCAAGTCACTTCAGTCCTGTCTGATTCTTTGCAAACCAGGGACTGTAACTTGCTAGGCTCCTCTGTTCATGGGATTCTCCAGGCAAGAATACTCAAGTCGGTTGCCATGGCTTCTTCCGAGGATCTTCCTGATCCAGGGATCAAACCCATGTCTCTTGTGTCTTCTGCATTGGCAGATGGGTTCTTTACCACTAGCTCCACCTGGGAAGCCCATGGTAAGCATGAGCAAAATTTAAAGCTTTACAAAACATCTAACATTTCTGAGTGATTTTGTGCACTAAGTGGAATGACTGATGATCAGTGACTTAGCTTCACTTCTCTTACCTATAAATTATTACTTTATATTTTAACTTAGAGTGGACAGTGAGAAATAGACGTGAGAAGAAAACTAATGTTTACTGAGAATCGGAATGAGGGAAAAAAAGTCTCGAAAGGCTAATGAATAATCCAAGGCTATTAAGATACAGAACGTGGGTTCTATCAAAGCCTTTAGGAATCCAGCAGCTTTCCGTGGAATCACAAGCTCTAGGAGGTTTTTTTCAAGTTTAAGTAACATACACAAGTTAAATTTTGCTTTAAGGAATATTCTGAAAGCCTTCAAATATCCTCTCCTCTATTTCCAGAATGTTCTTTGCTTAGATGCATCTCGTTCATCAGTCTTAACTTAAAGAAAGACTCGCTGAGAGGATTAATCTTTTAACTCTAAGTATCTGACCCACTTTAGTTTCTTTTTTTCTTTCAGTATCCTTTTTGCCTATTTACATCGAGGTGTAATTTTAAAGTGAGAAAGCACCACTAAGGAAAAAAATCACATCTTCTCCACCTGGATAAAAGTAGGGATGGTGTCAAAATCATTCATTCATTCATCTATTACCAGGATTTCTCACAGTGGCTAGCATTTTGTAGATGCTTGAAAAATAAAGGAATTAATGAATTAGTGTGTCAACAGGTATAATACAGTCTTCTGGAACACAGTATTTTTCAATAATTGCACTATAATTGCCAGTTAGGAAATCAATGTTTGAAAAAGTTAAGTAATTTGTCTTGGGTACACACCTGGTAAATAATGACTTTCTGATTCAAAAGCCTGGGATTTTCTGCTATGCAACATGGACAGAAATATTTATTCTGGTTTTCGTGATCTCTTTATAAAGGTATGATACATCCTAGATCACTAATATGTTTGTTTATTAGCAGTAAATATGCCCAGACTGAGATGGTTCTGTGTGCTACTTCAACATCAGCTTTCATGCTAAAACTACAATTTGTTTGATATTTAAATTTCAATTTTAAATGGAGCCATTTTGGGAAACACAATTTATCTAGCACACGGCTTGCTGCCACACATCAAACTAGGTGCTTTAGCTATCTTTGTAAATCCTTACAATAGCCCTTTGCGATCATAAAGATGAAAAAACTAAGGCTCAGAGAATCTAACTTTGTGATCTTTGAAAATACACAGGGTGCAATGCAGCTAGGATTCAAGCCCAGGTCTGCATCCAGAAGCCATAATTTTTATGATATATAAGCACAGACTGTCTTTGGATCCCTGCAACTATCTCTGATATCCACAAGGCTGAGAGCTTTTGTTGGCATTTAGTGATTTAAGTCACATAGCAGAGACTTTTACCCAAATATTCACATGCATGAAGACAAACACAAACACAACTTGGGAGGCAGAGAAAGAGTCATTATCTATTTCCCCTTTTGTGTTTCTTCTCAGAAAGCTTCTATTTGTGTTTTCACTATTTGACAAGCACAGGTAGCTGTGTGTGTTTCTATATAATTGTTTGGTGTTTATTGTATTTTTAATTCTTAAGGTGTGAAATATAAAATATGTGAAAGTGAAAGTGACAGTTGTTCAGTCATATCTGACTCTTTATGACCCCATGGACTATAGCCCACCAGGCTCCTCTGTTCACAGGATTCCTCAGGCAAGGATATTGCAGTAGGTTGCCATTTCCCTCTCCAGGAGATCTTCCTGACTCAGGGATCGAACCTGAGTCTTCTGTACTGCAGGCAGATTCCTTACTGAGACACCAGGGAAGACCTATAGATTTTTCTAAATACTGTTACTGAAACCTTTAAAGAAATATAGGAAAACAGAACCATTTTCCATTTCCCTCTTGCATTTAGAGCTGTATATTAGAGGGGTGGTCCTAATAACACATGAGTCCTTCTTGTGACCAAGAACCTGAAAATCATGAGGAATTAAAAATCAAAAGATTGCAGCTCATGTCCCAAGGGAAAAGGCTACAGTAAGAGTTCTTGGAGTTAACAATGATTCATTTTCCTCAAGTGCCTCCCTGCTTCTTTTTGCAGCAGTTTCTCTTCTAAAGTGGTTGCATACAAACATCACAGATAAGATATTTGGCATCTCATCCTCCGATGCCCTTTTCTTCTTCTGCCCTCAATCTTTCCCAGCATCAGGGACTTTTCCAATGAATCAGCTGTTCGCATCAGATGACCAAAACACTGGAGTTTCAGCTTCTGCATCAGTCCTTCCAGCAAATATTCAGGGTTGATTTTCCTTAAGATTGACTGGTTTGATTTCCTTGCTGTCCAAAGGACTCTCAGGAGTCTTCTCCAGCACCACAATTCAAAGGCATCAATTCTTCGGCGCTCTCCCTTCCTTACAGTCCAGCTCTCATAACCGTATGTGACCTCTGGGAAGACTATAGGTTTAACTATACAGACCTTTATTGGCAGAATAATGCATCTGCTTTTCAACACCCTGTCTAGGTTTATCAAAGCTTTTCTGCCAAGAAGAAAAATTTCTGATTTCATGGCTGCAGTCACCAACTGCAGTGATTTTAGAGCCCAAGATGAAGAAATCTGTCACTATTTCCACATTTTCCCTCTCTATTTACCATGCAGTAATGGGGCTAGATGACATAATCTTAGTCTTTTTAATATTCAGTTTTAAACCACCTCTTTCACGCTCCTCCTTCACCCTCATCAAGAGGCTCTTTAGTTCCTCTTTGCTTTTTGCCATTAGAGTGGCATCATCTTGCATATCACTCTAATGACAGAAAGCAAAGAAGAACTAAAGAACCTCCTGATGAGGGTGAAGGAGGAGCGTGAAAGAGGTGCCATTAGAGTGGTATCATCTTGCCTATCGGAGAAGGCAATGGCACCCCACTCCAGTACTCTTGCCTGGAAAATCCCATGGATGGAGGAGCCTGGTAGGCTGCAGTCCATGGGGTCGCTAAGAGTCGGACATGACTGAGCGACTTCACTTTCACTTTTCACTTTCATGCATTGGAGAAGGAAATGGCAACCCACTCCAGTGTTCTTGCCTGGAGAATCCCAGGGATGGAGGACCCTGGTGGGCTGCCGTCTATGGGGTCACACGTAGACGGACATGACTGACACGACTTAGCAGCAGCAGCTTCAGCATCTTGCATATCTGAGACTGTTGGTGCTTCTCCCACCTATCTTGCTTCCAGCTTGTAACTCATCCAGCCCAGCATTTCTCATGATGTGCTCAGATATATGTTAAACAAACAGGATGACAGCAGATGGACCAGTCATACTCCTTTCTCAATCTTGAACCAATCAATTGTTCCATACAGGGTTCTAACTGTAAGCATAGGCACTGTAAGCATAGGCATTTTAAATTCTTTGTTTTTAGAAAACATTTGTATTGCAGGTCTTCCCTGGTCGTCCAGTGGTTAAGAATTCACCTTGCAATGCAGGGGAATTGGGTTTGATCCCTAATCTGGGAATTAAGATCCCATATGCCTCAAGGCAACAAAGCCCACACACCACAGCTAGAGAGTTCGGGTGCCACAGCAAAAGATCCCACAGGACACAACAATGATAGCATGTGCTGCAAACTAAGACCCAACCCAGCTCAATTAAATTGAGAAATATTTTTAAAAAGAAAGAAAGAAAACATGTGTATTACATTTTTAGGGTAAGATCTAAACTGTCTCTGCTCACCCATTTGGCTGGGTTTTCACTGTAATTGGAATGCATTTATTGAATACATTTATTAAACTATTATTTCATTAGTACCTGGTTCACAGACTTCTACTATAAATTCTATGCTTGAGGTGGGCTCTAAGAA
The DNA here is from genome assembly GCA_006410635.1 of Cephalophus harveyi. NCBI lineage: Eukaryota > Metazoa > Chordata > Mammalia > Artiodactyla > Bovidae > Cephalophus > Cephalophus harveyi. Next base: position 144,978 of record SJYT01007876.1, read on the forward strand.
TAAAATAAAATTTCTGCCTGGAGAAGTTCACTATTTAATAGTGACACAAGAACAGGTTGGTGAACAGATTGCTATGATTTTTTACATAGAAGCCACTTTAAGTTAAATCAAGACAGTGTAACATGGTCTAGGTATGAATCTTGGGTCTGGCATCTTTTCTCCGTGACCTTAGGCAAGTAATGAAAACTTGCTGCGCCTCTCTGAGGCACCTTCCACAGAGCAGACAAAGGGTATTTTTCACTGATGTTAGTCTTGGTCCCTTGACCTGCTTTGGGTAAAGTACTGTTAGGAGACATAACATGAGCAGAGGCTCGAAATGCACTGTGCTTGCTTTGGCCTCTCACACTTTTGCCATCTGTCCTGAGCAGAACATGACTCAGGTGGCTGCAGATGCAAGGTGAATGAACAAATAGGTAGAGTAAGTCTGAAACCAGTTGCAGCCTAGACCCAAACCCCAGAGCATCAGGGGGTATGCAGATTTCTGAGCAATAAAATGTAAGTTCCTGCTATAAGCCACAGAGATCTTGAGGTTGGAGGTTACACATCAAAAGGTGATGAATACTTGGTGCATCAATATAAGAAAAAAAAATATTTTCAAATGAATAGAGGTAACTTTTTCTGTGTTTTCCTCCATTAGCTTTCTGATGCTTACATGTTTAGAAAGTGACATTTTTGCAGCCTTTAGTTATCCCACGTTGAAGGGCAGGAACGGCCCCTCGTCCAAGGTAAGGAGCAGCGGCTGTGCTTTGCTGAAGCAGCCGTGAAGAGATACCCCACACCCAAGGTAAGAGAAACCCAAGTAAGATGATAGGTGGTGCAAGAGGGCATTAGAGGGCAGACATACTGAAACCATACTCACAGAAAACTACTCAATCTAATCACACTAGGACCACAGCCTTGTCTAACTCAATGAAACCAAGCCATGCCTGCAGGGCAACCCAAGACGGGCGGGTCATGGTGGAGAGGGCTGACAGAACGTGGTCCACTGGAGAAGGGAATGGCAAGCCACTTCAGTATTCTTGCCTTGAGAACCCCATGAACAGTATGAACAGGCAAAATGATAGGATATCAAAAGAGGAACTCCCCAGGTCATTAGGTGCCCAGTATGCTACTGGAGATCAGTGGAGCAATAAGTCCAGAAAGAATGAAGGGATGGAGCCAAAGCAAAAACAATACCCAGTTGTGCATGTGACTGGTGATAGAAGCAAGATCCGATGCTGTAAAGAGCAATACTGCATAGGAACCTGGAATGTCAGGTCCATGAATCAAGGCAAATTGGAAGTGGTCAAACAAGAGATGACAAGGGTGAACGTCGACATTCTAGGAATCAGCGAACTAAAATGGACTGGAATGGGTGAATTTAACTCAGATGACCATTATATCTACTACTGATCAACCCTGGGATTTCTTTGGAAGGAATGATGCTGAAGCTGAAACTCCAGTACTTTGGCCACCTCTTGTGATGAGTTGACTCATTGGAAAAGACTCTGATGCTGGGAGGGATTGGGGGCAGGAGGAGAAGGGGACGACCGAGGATGAGATGGCTGGATGGCATCACTGACTCGATGGATGTGAGTCTGAGTGAACTCCGAGAGATGGTGATGAACAGGGAGGCCTGGCGTGCTGTGATTCATGGGGTCGCAAAGAGTCGGACACGACTGAGCGACTGAACTGAACTGAGTTAATATCAGTGTGAGATCTTACTGATGCTGTCTGAGAGGCACAAGATGATATTCAGCATGAGCAAAATAGATAGTTATCTAGCTTCCCCAGAAGTGTCAAAGCACATTTAGGAGAGAAGATTTTTTAAGAAACTTTGAAAATCTAGACCTGGATCATTAAAATTGTATAAATAAGTTTTATTCTAATCTGGGAACCATGTCTAACACTTCAGAGATGAAGATCTTTCTGTGAACATGGGTCCTGTATTAATTAACTGTCTCTAGGAAGCTTTCTCTTACTATTTGGAAAGTTTTAATAAAATCAAGAAGAAACAGAGTACCTGTACTGATTATTAGAGAAGAATATTTTCCTGGACAGTCATTTTTGTTTGTTTAAATTTTTTAAACTATGCAACCTAACATGCCTGAGAATTCCTTAATGTGTACCAACCAAAAGTCAGAGAAATTGTGTCATTTCTCCTTCAGTCTTACTCTCTTCCTTCTCCTATTATCCATGCACATAATAAAACATTGGGAGAATTTTTAGAAAGGAGAGAGAGGGAGAGATGAAACAACCCCAAAGGTCAAAAATCAATGATCCTTTTATAGATGGGACTCCTGGGAAACCCACATACTTTGCTTTTAGCCAGGGTCTCAGACTGTTTCTTGAATACTTGGTTTTGATGATATAAATCAATAATTTCTTTAAGGGGGGTCCTCTAGGGACCAAGGGAAGCTACCTTTGAAATATCAAATAATCTATGCCAGTACTAGAAGGGCTTCTAAGCATATTCTGTGATTGTGCATTACCATTTATCTGGCAAAAAATAAATTTCAAGAATAATGACTTTCACTTTAAGATCGACTACCTTATCCAGTTGCAAAGAAGTGGGAAACTGTAGGTCAAAACAGGTTTAACCAAAAGCCAAACCATATGGTTGATGTGGTAAGTTACCTGAACATAAATCAGAGCACAGTATTCCAAACTATTTTTACAGAATCTATTTGGCAACAGTGAGTGTCATTTAAGGCACAGTAAAGCAGCAAGCTACAAAATTAACAAATATGCATGCAACATTCCCCTTTTAAAAAAGTATAATTAGACAGAGTAAGAGTTAGTAAGGTAGAAATAATATTAACTGAGGTTATCTCTGGGTACAGGATTATGAATGATTTTCATTTCCTGCTTTGTGCTCTTTGTTTCTCATCAAATGTTCTATAATGAATATATATATCTTTGTTATTAGATAGCATAAGTGCTACTTTTTGAAAAGTTTTCCCCAAAAAAATTTTACTAAATTTCATTACTATTGACATTGTTGTTGTTCAGTGGCTAAGTCATGTCAGATCCCATGGATTGTAGCACGCCAGGCTACTCTATCCTCCACTATCTCCTGGAGTTTGCTCAAATTCATATTCATTGAGTCGGTGATGCCATCCAACCATCTCATCCTCTGCCACCCCCTTCTCCCCTTGCCCTCAATCTTTCCCAGGATCAAGGTCTTTCCCAATGAGTCAGCACTTCGCATCAGGTGGCCAAAGTATTGGAGTTTCAGCTTCAGCATCAGTCTTTTCAATGAATATTTATGGTTGATTTCCTTTAGGATTGACTGGTTTGATCTTGCAGTCCAATGGACTCTTAAGAGTCTTCTCCAGCACCATAGCTTGAAAGCACTAATTCTTTGGTGCTCAACCTTGTTTATGGTCCAACTCTCACATCCTCACACAATTACTGGAAAAACCATAGCTTTGACTCTATGAACTTTTGTTGGCATTGACACTGGGAAGTGGGTGATTCCTTACTGTGAGGGACAGCCTGTGCACTGTGTCTAGCAGCATTTCTGGCCTCTGCTCACTACAGGTCAATAGAACACTATCCCATTCCCCAACACCCACTCACCCCACACACACACCCATTTGCGACATCCAGAAATGTCACCAAACATCACTAGATGTCCAGAGAAAGAGTGGGGCAAAGTGATCCCCTGTTGAGAATTGCTACCTTAAAATATCCGTTCAGTTCAGTCGCTCAGTCGTGTCCGACTCTCTGCAACCCCATGAATCGCAGCACGCCAGGCCTCCCAGTCCATCACCAACTCCCAGAGTTCACTCAAACTCACGTTCATTGAGTCAGTGATGCCATCCAGCCATCTCATCCTGTCGTCCCCTTCTCCTCCTGCCCCCAATCCCTCCCAGCATCAGAGTCTTTTCCAATGAATCAACTCTTTGCATGACATGGCCAAAGTATTGGAGTTTCAGCTTTAGCATCATTCCTTCCAAAGAACACCCAGGGCTGATCTCCTTCAGAATGGACTGGCTGGATCTCCTTGCAGTCCAAGGGACTCTCAAGAGTCTTC
>SJYT01007876.1:149082-226160 GCA_006410635.1 Cephalophus harveyi
ATAAGGGTGGTATCATATGCTTATCTGAGGTTATTGATATTTCCCTAGCAATCTTGATTCCAGCTTGTGCTTCTTCTAGCCCAGCGTTTCTCATGATGTACTCTGCATAGAAGTTAAATAAGCAAGGTGACAATATACAGCCTTGACGTACTCCTTTTCCTATTTGAAACCAGTCTGTTGTTCCATGTCCAGTTCTAACTGTTGCTTCCTGACCTGCATATAGGTTTCTCAAGAGGCAGGTCAGGTGGTCTGGTATTCCCATCTCTTTCAGAATTTTCCACAGTTTATTGTGATCCACACAGTCAAAGGCTTTGGCATAGTCAATAAAGCAGAAGTAGATGTTTTTCTGGAACTCTCTTGCTTTTTCCATGATCCAGCGGATGTTGGCAATTTGATCTCTGGTTCCTCTGCCTTTTCTAAAACCAGCTTGAACATCTGAAAGTTCACGGTTTGCGTATTGCTGAAGCCTGGCTTGGAGAATTTTGAGCATTACTTTACTAGCGTACATGAATGAAATTCAAAAGTCCTGAAAGGTTGACCCTAAACTAAAATAAAGAACTGTTACTAACGATTATGTATTTCTGATCTCTTAGTTAAAGGCATTACATTCAGTCTCCTTGAGGATTCTGAGAATGAGGCAGTCTTCAACAGGTACAAACCAGCCTTTGTGGCTCTAATTTTCTTCTCCCTTTGAGTTCACTGCTATTCTTCAGAGAGCCCGTAGGATGCACACCAAAAATACTCCCATAGGGCAGTGGGGCATGAAGATGTGGAGTTGGAGGCCACAAATGCGTGGACAACTAGGCTGTCCTCAAGTATTTAATTACCTACAAATGTATCTTCTGCATCACATAGAGTAAAGCTACTTGCTCAAGATTCCACAGCTAGATGTGAATTCTGATTCTTATCTAATTACGTAACCAAATGAGGTTGTCTTCTCCACTTCTATCTCTTTAAGTGAAAAACACATATGTTAAATGCTGTGCTGACCACCACATACGGATGCTATGAGTTGTACCCAAGTGTATGCTTGGAACTCTTCCTGGCAAACTTCAAAGCACCGAAGATATATCAAGGAGGATTATGAACAGCAATATTAGTTTTACTTTATGGTAAAGACATTTCTGCCTCCAAAGCTAGGAGAATATGTAGAACTTCAATTTGGTTGCATGTACAGAATGAGGAAATCGGGTAAGAAAACAGAGTCAGTCACTGTTCTGGATAAACCCACATGTTCGGTTCAAAGAAATGTTGGAGTTAAAGGTCCAAAATGAACAAATTTTCCTTAGTGGTACTTTTTGCAAATAAATGGGAATATGGGGAAATGTATAACAGGGACCTGCAAATTGAAAAATACCACACATTACACTGGTTCAACAAATGGTGGTGGGAGGCCGAGGTTTCTAAAACTTAACACATTAAGACACTTCCATCTTTAACTCATTTCTGCTCTAAAAATCTATTAAAATAATTTGTCTGGCCAATCAAGCTAGTGTTATTATAATGTGTAACCATCAGATCCAACTAAATTATAGTTATAATACCACCTTGCATTTTAAGACCTTATATCAGTGCTTTATGCTCTTACAGTATTTTTTTATTCTTAGAACAATTCTGTGAAGTACTCAGGGCAGTTCGGTTGCCAGCATTTCAGTGCTCATTCGTGATAAACATACATCAGGGAAGCACACATCTGACATTTATGTCCTTCTGCACTGCCTTTCCTCTGCACTTGCCATTGGCTGGGCAAGGACACTCAAACACGGGTTTGTAATACCCCAGGGCTTTCTACTTATGGAAAGTGACGTTGCAAATCTCAGCACAGTGAGCTGCATCCACTTGGTTGCATGTCACTAACAGTCTCGCTGGTGTTAGCTTCACAGACCATGAGGAACATTTAAGCACGTTTTCCACATCTTGATAAATGAAGCAGAACATTCCTGGGGTGAGGTTCAGTGAATGGTCCTAAAAAGTGTGACACAGAAAGCTAGTTCTAATCGGGCTCTGGACCTGTTTTCTTTCCTCCATCAGAACATCCTCACTGTCGACTTAAAGCTTTCATGTGTGTTGTTTACTCTGTCTGGAGCCCCACCTAGCCCCCATCTCTGATCGTCTCCACCCCTGTCCCCTTTCACCTAAATAACATCAGCACAGCATCAGGCTTCTGCTTTGCAGGCTTTCCTGGACATTCCCCATCTGAACTCGCAGGCCTGTGTTTTGTGTCCTATCTCTGTACGCTAGCCTCTTCTTTTCATAATACGTATAACCCTCTAATGAAATTGCTGGTAATTTCATTTTCCAGAGCAAACTGAAAGAATGAAGACTCTCTTGTTTTCAGTGTCTGTGCACAATGATAGACTTTTAACGTAGACATGTGAATGGCTGCAACACACATCCTAGTCTACTTCATTATCTGACTTTCTGCATTTGTTCAAGCTTGCTGTTTAGAGTAACACCTCCCAAACCTAGCAATTTGAAACAACAATTATTCACTTAGTTCAGGCTCACTGTGGGTCTTCTTGTGATCATTCTGGTCTGGACTGGCTCTTCTCATCCCTACTGGAATCCCTCATAGGTAAGCAGATTCCTCCCAGGCTAGTTGCAAGTTTCCCAAGAGCAACAGAGGAAGGAAGACCTCAATGAGCAAGTTCTCATCAAGTCTCTGTTTGTACCAGAGATGTCCCATGGGTCACAGTGGGTCATGTGACCCAGAAAATCCAAGTGAGAAGAACTACCCAAGGATGTGTCAACAATGAGACGTGAACAAACTAGACATCAGCACCGCAGCCTCGCCACATTTTCATTTCTCAATAAATCTAATACCTGATTGTTGCAGATACTTCTGAGTCTGCTAACACGAGAACTCCTTTACCTTGCTAACAATAAACACAACTATGATTTGCTCATTAATTAAATGATTCACTCTTGAGAGAAGTAGTGACAGAGAAGATGAGACGAAATAAGATTTTGAGGCTGCCTGCTAAATATACTATGCATCTCCTCTTAAGCCATTCTCCAGGAGCAGAGAGAGCTCACAAGATTTTAAAATAGAGTTGTTTGCACTATCAAAGGAAAAATATGTACATTACTTGAAGTATGTTGATTCTCTCATTCTCTTTTACTTGCCTCAGCCTCTTTCCTTAACCCCTGACTATATAAACTTGTGACAATAAAGTGAACATTTCCAGTCGTGGCTTCTCAGTCACAAATACCCAAGACAACGTGCCTGCTAAAGCTGATTAAAAATAAAAGTGTGTCATTGTAACTGGCTCCCTCCCTTTCTCCACGCATCCTAAATCCCTTTCATTATCCAGCTTTCCTTTCCCAAGAAATTACAGGGGGTATTTACAGCCTTAAGCCTCTTAAGCCAACTTCAACTGACCACGTTAGCCTGCGTTCCCAAGCTTATTTCAGAGAAGCCCCTGAAACGTAGAAGGATGTGTTTACTAGAATGTGGCTCCCTGGGGATGAGCCAGGCACATCTGTAATTCTAAGGAGAGTGTAATGAGGAAAAACTGGTGGCATCCTGAATGGCTCACAGCTGTTCTGGAAGCTGATAAATAAGATGCTCGACAGGAGATCCCTAATTGGAGCCAGTTTTTCTTAAGTGGATCCACAATGCGGTGCGAGCCTGGGTGTTGGAACGCTGATAGTCTTGTTCACATGTAACTTAGTTTGTCTTGTAAACAGTTCCAATTTCAAACGGTATTGCCTTCTTTGTTCAAAGAGGGAAAAAAAAATGTTCACTTTGTTCAATTTTTTCACACTAATTAGAGGCAAGCTAGCATTACTCCTTTGGTGTTTTTCTCTACAAAAACTCCCCCAGTTGGTAGTCTGTCTCTTCCTTTCCTTCTTTCTCTATTTGTCATTTCTCTTTCTTCTTCCACTCCCTCCTTCTTTCCTTTTCTTATTTTCCCTCCCTCCTGTTTTTCTCTGCTTTCTTCCCTCCTTCTTTCAGTCCTTCCTATCATCAGAGGTACCAGTTCTTCTTTGCTAGGATCAAAAGCATTCAATTCTTTTTTGCCTTTCAGACTCCAGCCACCCAACTCTGATTCTCAAATTTACTTACTTGAAGATAGAGGCCTTATGGCCTTTTAAAAAAGAGTATCTGTAACATTTTAATTTTCTTATCTAAGGAATGGACAAATAACTTCTAGAAGAAGGTAACAGATTTCCTATGCATGGAAAAACTTTAATGGATTCCTCCTGAAATTGTGTTACTATAAAATCAACTGGGAGTAGCTTTCCTTTTCTAGGTGACATGCCTTCTTTGCAACTGAGTAAGAGAAGGCATTGCCCTCATGGAAATTGCCCTCAGGCTCTACCACCCACCCTTTGTTGTTGCTTAGTTGCTAAATTGGATCCCATTCGTTGGGACCCCATGGACTGTGACTCATGAGGCTCCGCAGTCCATGGGGATTCTCCAGGCAAAAATACTGGAGTGGGTTGCCATTTCTTATTCCAGGGGTTCTTCCTGATCCAGGGATCAATCCTGTGTCTCCTGCTTGGCAGGTGGATTCTTTCCCCACCCTGAATCTTGCCATTAGTACCATCCTCCAGCAGAGAGCTGTTCGAAACTGGCTACAGTTAAAATAATAAACAATAACATGACCAGAAGATTGGATACAGACTATATATTTTTTAAAAAATTAAACAACTAATACACTATGTAAAACTCACCATTCTCTTGTTTCTTGATGTTCAAGGAGTGTGAGAAAAGGGGGCAAAAAATCCAGAACTTTGCTGAGGGCATAAATGCTTTCTTTCCACAAATGGAGACTTTTGCTAGCTCCCATTTTAATAAAGTAAGAAATCTCCCCCAGCATACGATGTTTTGCTTTTAAAAATATTAATTGCCCATGGCAATATTTTTTGCTTTTCATTGTGGATGGTATCCACCCATTCTATCCATCTATCCATTTCAACCCCTCACTCTTGCTAATGAGATACAGACTAAATCCCAACATCAAAACATCATGTGACAACAAGCATTGCTTCAACCATCTGGGCCATATTGTCCTCCCATAAATATAGTTACTAGAATGATGATACTTTCACACCTTAACCGCTCTCCGGTGCTTCATGATTGGGTGGGAGTGGGGATTCCATTCTTCTACAGGTTTACTGGTTTTCAGAATGTGGAGGCAGAATTAAGTCTCCATGAGCAGGTAACTAAGTGATATTAACTTACTTAGAAGTCTTGAACTAAGTGAGAATTGAACTAAGTCTTGAACATCTAAGTGAGAATTCATGAAAGATAAGAATAGCATCCTTCTGACACTAATTCCTCTTCCCCAAGTTCCCACGTGAAACAGTGAATGGAAAGGTCAAGTAAAGGAAGACTGTCTTTGAAGCAGCAAGAAAACCTACAGCGTTCATCCATTCACCAATCGTCAAAGCATTATTTGCGGTTCAGGGACCACTAAATGCTAAAGACAGAGAAATGAAAAAGACACTGCCTTGCCCTCAAAACCTACACAGTCCTGTCAACTCTAGCCTGGAAACTAAAGTCAGAGGAGAAAAGAAAATGCCATCAAATGCAGTTAAATCATCTTAATGGTCGCTCTGAGAGCAGCTCCTTCTGATTTGGGAGGTGAGTTCTTTCATGGAAAGTCAGAAATTTTAAGCAGGAAGTACCTTATACCTCCATCACCATAATTCATCCCTGGTCCCAGGGAACCACATTAGATATTTACTTAGATCAATCCATCTTAAATATTTATCCCAATTGATGACGACTTCCCTCCCACCTGGCTCAGTTCCATGGGAAAATCTTTACACCCCTATAAGGTCTTGCTAGATGGAAAAACACAGAGTTCTGGCTCCTGATGGCTTTGGCATAATATCTTAGGAAAGATCACATTTCCAAAGATTATCGTGGACTGAGGGACAGCAAGCTCAAGCACTGGCTTGAAGGTGAAGGTGAAGTCGCTCAGTCGTGTCCGACTCTTTGCGACCCCGTGGACTGTAACCTACTAGGCTTCTCCGTCCATGGGATTCTCCAGGCAAGAATACTGGAGTGGATTGCCATTTCCTTCACTGGCTTAGCCAGAGCCAACCGCCAACCTGCTGATACAAGGGAGTTCAGATATGTTTATAAAAATGTGTCTGATGAAAATGAAGTTGTAGTCATGACATTCGAGGGATGAAAGAACAGCCACAGAGGCAGGAGCTGTAAAATCCCTCTCCTCTATCAATCATTAACCACAAACAGAATATCCTCCCTGACTCTTAAGGTTAGAGATTTTCCTTGACATGTTCTTCTCAACTGAAAAAGAAAAACGTTATAGTTGGATTTGGAGGAGTCAGTGCTCTTTGGCAGATTATTTTTAATAAAAACACTGCTTCATCTCTAAAATGAGAAAAAAGATACTAGACTGCTCAGCCCACAATGTGTGTGTGTGTGTGTGTATGCGCGTGCGTGTGCTAAGTGGCTTCAGTCATGTCTGACGCTGTGCGGCCCTTTGGACGGTAGCCCGCCAGGTTCATCTGTCCACGGGATTCTCCAGGCAAGAATCCTGGAGTGAGTTGCCATGCTCTCCTCCAGAGGCTCTTTCTGACCCAGAGATCAAACCCAGTTCTCTCCTGTCTCGTGCTAAAGGCAGGGTCTTTACCACTAGCGCCACCTGCTGTACCCCACAATGAATAAGGCTCAAATAAAACTCAGCCTGATACATATTTGGTGGTTACTATATATCAGGTGAACAATTTCTTTTAACACTATCTAGAGATCCATGATAGACACATTACTATTATTCTTATCATAAATGAGGAAGCTGAAGCTAATAGAGAATAAGTAACATGCATAAAATTAACGGCTAATAAGTGGCAATACCTATATTAGAATGCTATGTTTTATGAAGTTGCATGAATCAGTTACATGAGGGCCACATTCTGCCTTTAATAAAACAATGAAGTAAATGTTGGCTCCACTTTCATTTTAACATCCTCTGATGAGTTAAAATTAAAACAAGAACACAAGGGCATTTATTATTAATTGCACATTCATTCATTTTTCATTTGGGCAGACATAATCAAAAGCCAAGTAGTGACTTCCTCGTGCACTCATTTTTTATATTGTGTTTATAATTCTTTTAATAATGCAAATATTTATTAAGGGCATCCCTGGAGAATCAAAGGTGCTCAGCGGAGGGATTTCTAAATATCACGATCCACTGCCGAGTAAAAACACCAGGATGCTTCTACTGTTTAAAGGGTCAGAGCCACGGGGTCTGTCAAAAGGGTCACTTGGCACAAAAACAAGGCAGAAGGTTACCCCGTTTCTGGAATAAAGTAGCAGCAGGTATAATCTTCACCAACAGAGAGAGAGGAGGCATGAGGGTAATTTCTCCAGGGTGAGCAAACTACATCACAGGCCAGAAAGGGCACCAAAGACAATTATTATACAGTGGACCTGAACACAGTAAAAATTCAGCTTTTTCAAGTGTTATTTTCCATACCAACAAATTACTTCAATTTTAATAAACATTTGAGGGTTTCCTATATATAAAGCATCCTATAAAGTCGCTGATAGCTCAGTTGGTAAAGAATCTGCCTACAATGCAGGAGACCCTGGTTCAATTCCTGGGTCGGGAAGATCCACTGGAGAAAGGATAGTATTCTTGGGCTTCCAGTATTCTTGGGCTTCCCCTGTGACTCAGCTGGTAAAGAATCCACCTGCAAAATGGGAGACCTGAGTTCGATCCCTGGGTTGGGAAGATTCCCTGGAGAAGGGAAAGGCTATCCACTCCAGTATTCTGGCCTGAAGAATTCCGTGGACTGTAAAGTCCATGGGGTCCCAGAGTCAGACACGACTGAGTGACTTTCACTTTCATAAGGTCCTGCTGCTAAGTCACTTCAGTCGTGTCTGACTTTGTGTGACCCCACAAGGTCCTAGAGACTTAAAAAAAAACAACAACAACACATGTAGCCTTCTGCAAAAATCTTAGCCTAGTGATAAAAGGGGGCACATTTAAGTTTGTGGAATGACTTGTGTACTCTGCTAAGGATTTGGAACTTCATCCTGGAAGAAATGCTAGCTAAGCATCCGAGAGGACATTTTTTACAGTATGTAAATATCTGGTAGCAAAATAAAAAAACAGAATGGAGTGTGCCAGGTTAGACATATGGAATCCCCTTAGGAAATCACTGCAAAAGCCTGACCAAAACCTCATGAGGATGGCCCTGCAGCATCAGCCACAGGCATGCAGAAGACTCGGTGGAGTTGAAATACTTTCGAGGTTAAACACAGCTAGAATTCATGACCGAGGTGAGATACAAAATAGAAAAACACATTTAGAATGCCTGTAAGCATTCTGTTTCAGGTGCCTGGAAAAATGATGCATCAATTTTTTAAAAGATGGAGATAAACAAAGAAGAAGAAGGGACTTCCCTGGTGGTCCTGTGGCTGTGACTCTGTGTCCCTAATGCACGGGACTTGAGTTTGATCCCTGGTCAGAGAACTAGGTCCCACAAGCCACAACTAGAATATTTGTCATGCTGCAACGGTATAGATCAGGCTCAGCCAAATAAATAAATCAATTAAAATATTTTTTTAAAAAAGAATGGAGAAGAAACAGTAAATGGCTGGTTATTGAGAAAGATGTTGAACTTCACATTGGACTTGACTTCAATGTGCCTGGGGAAATCCATAAAAAGATACTCTGCAGATATTTCAGTCTAACATAATAACTGTGAATATTTGGATGTCGCAAGTTATAACTTGTTCCAAAATCCATTCCTTTAATATTTTATCTAATTATTGTTCTAACTTTCATGAGCCTTATTAACAAGAGGCGCATATCTTACCTCTTAAGCCTCCTCTACTCTTTAAATCCTCGAAGATATTTGAGAACTAAGGCCAAAGGAGGTCAACTAGAATCCCACATGAAGAGTAAAGGACATGGTTCATTCACCACACTTTTTTTTCTCTTGGCTGCATGAGTTCCCATCCCTCTTGGCCAGAGAAATGATTTTCCCACTGCCATAAAAGAGTTCTCTGAACAAGTCTGCAAGACGATTCCTCTTCCTCAAAGCTAAGCTTGTCAAAGGCTAATGGAGGCTGGGACTTCAAAAAAAAACAAACATTAAAAGACTTTCAATGTGCTCTAACATTCTCTACTTACTTCTCTCCAAGTCCAATTGCACCAGGGTGACTCATTCCTAAAGAAGTTATCACACTAGCTTCCCATTGGGTCAAAACTGCCTTCCTCCAGGACCTTAGTACCTTGAGCTCTTCTAGGTGATCTGGTCTATGTATCCCATGTCCTCTTGATGGTCCTCCTTTTCCTTGACCACCATCTAGGTTGGAGCTGTCCTTATTAACAAAGAAGCAAGAGCTCACTGTCAAGTCCAGAGAAGAGAGGGTGGCCTTTCAACCTCTTTCCTCCAAAAAGTCAGTAAGAGTGTTTCACAGCTTTGTATATCTAGAGTTACAGAGAGAACCATCCGTGATCAAGTTAAAAATAATTCCAGATTCAACTGTAGTAACATGACAAGGATTCCATATATTATTATTTTTATCATGAAGAGAGGAAAATCATAATAGGAAAATCGTATACACTTAAACAACTGACATAGATCAGATGCTGTTTCCCCTTTGAACAGAGAAGCATTCTGTACAACTGGCTCCTAACCATTTGTTTATTCTCCTGTTATTTCTGCCAATGGACTTGCTGGCTAGGGGAGACTGTGGTTTCCCAGGTATGAGCCCAAAAAGGACACTCACCACTTCTATTCCCTTGTAGCCCAGCCCCTCATCACACAATGCATATACTGAGCAACCAGGGAAACAAAGATGCTCTGTAACTAAGCAGCTCTCATATTCCAGGCCCTGTCCTCAACAGTCTGAAGGTGATAATAAAAAGACTTTTAAGAGATGTTTGTGCTTAAGCAATAGAAGCTGGCTAGGTAAAGAACGAGGCACACCCTTTCCAAAAACTACCTGGATTTTGACAACTACGGCAGCTTCAGTCTATCTTTCAGGAAAATATCCTTATGGTATGGACAGTATAGTAATTCTTCACAGAAAAGTGGAAAATAGGCTTGTTAAATACAGAATGTGTCTCAAAGGAATACTTCTTAGTGAGGGCTTTGGATTCTCAAACTACAGAGATAAAGCACTGCAAAATAAAATTTCTGGACAGGGTTAGCATACAATATTAATATTTGACATTTAAAGACTAAAACCCTTTCTTTCAGTAAATACTCCATAAATCTCCCAGGCAAATCATCTCCATTTCCTAGATCTTCTTAATTGACACTCAGCTTTTCTATGAAGCTGTGTTTATGACTGTGGACCATCTGAGAGCATGGGCCTTCCATTCAAGTAATATCTTCCGTGTTGACAATAACCTGTCTTTAACAAAGCAATAAATTCCTATTTAAAACTATTTAGCTAAATACTCCAGAGATCAAATATAATTTCCTTTAGCTGCTCTCATACTGTCACAATTCTAATTATGACACTGTTGGGAATACTCGCTTTCTTAAAAAATGTAAAATGCAGCATAAAAATTTATGAAGCAAATTATTGCAGGTATAACTGTTCAAGGGTGTAGTGGTCTCTTTGTAACTCAGTTTCCTCGACCAGTGCCCTTTTATACTTCATTTTATGGTCAATGTGATGCCTCATTGAAAAAAGAATATTAAAAATAATTTATTAAGATTAAATTGCTTCTTCAGAAGGCACGATTTTATCTTTCTCATTTTACAAGAATCCTGTTTTAATTTGCTTCCTATGCCATGCCTAGCATGAATTTAAGGATTTAATGGAGTATGGATTGAAGGCTGATATTGATAAAATGATTAATTTTATATTTGAAGGATTGGTTTGTTTGATTTAGGAGAAGATTTCAATGGTCCATTATCCCTGGACTCTATTTAGGCCCAATAGTAATTCTCATTCATCTCCTATCCACTGTGAATAGGAAAAGACATCTTTGTGATTACTCTTGATACATTAAAAGTTAACATTGGATAGAAATGGGCTTCCCTGGTGGCTCAGATGGTAAAGAATCTGCCTGCAATGCAAGAGACCGGGGTTTGATCCCTGGGTCAGGAAGACCCACTAGAGTAAGGGAATGGCTACCCACTCTAGTATTCTTGCCTGAGAATTCCACGGGCAGAGGAGCCTGGTGGGCTACAGTCCATGGGGTCACAAAGAGCTGGACCCGACTGAGCGACTAATGCTTTCACTTTTACTCTGGATAGAAACACTGTTGCCCATTCCACAAAGAGACAACAGATGCTTTTCATAACAAAGCTAATTCTTTAAAGTATTAATACCTTAAAATATAGTTCCCTGAGCATACATAACCATGTTGGCAATGCAGTCAGTCAATGCTGTTTATTAATCATGAGTGTCTTATGTATTGTCTGCTACTTTCTGAGGACAGTTAGTGTGCTCTTTAATTGAAATGCTTTATTTGAGTTCTTTTGTGCATCCAAGTGGTTACATGCAAACAAATAACAACATTGGAACAGCTTTAGTGCTTGAAATAAAACTTAATGAGATTTTTATTTCAGGCTTTATTAAAAATGATTAACAAAATTAAGAGAAACAAGGTTGATGAAATGATGGCAAACTGTTGTTTTGCCTTGACATAAGCTAAAGCATATGAATAATTTGAGGTCATTTTTATACTGACCTAGAATCAGAAACAGTATGATATATATATATATACACACACACACAACTGAATCTAACTGAAGTTGGAGTTAATCGCTTTGCTGTACACCTGAAACACTATAAATCAACTAGAATATTTTTGAAAAAAAACTGTAGACAAAAAAAAAAAAGAAAGCATAAGGGAACCCAGTCTAGAAGGATTTAAACAGATGGCCTCTAAATCCCACAGAAAGCAAAATGGATATAGAAAACAAATGATAAAACTGGCCCAGCAGTCAGATAAAAAAATTTTAATTTGAAAGTCCTTCCCAATTCTAAATTTTATTTTCAGATTGAATGTTATCACAGGGAAAACAGTTCAACAAGGAAGGTAAATTAGTTCTGCACATTAAGGGAATTATTTAATATACATTGAAGATTCAATAGATATGTAGAGAGGGACAGTCTGATTAAGACAGAGAGAGAAATAAGACAGGGAGACGGACAGAAAAGAAGAGGATATTTTATATGCCAGTCAGTGAGTCCCTGCCTTTGAAGATGCTTATAATCTACTAGGGAGATAAAACGAGAATATATGAACTATAATGCACTGTCCTAAGTGCTCTGATGGGGAAATTTAGGGTGAAACAAGAGCACGTGGACTGATACCTCACAGACAGCCAGTGTAATCACAAATAGATCTTAAGGGGAGCTCACATCTAAACAAAAACTGAAAGGATGAGTTGGAGTTAACCAGAAAGGGGAAAAGAAGAGAAGAGTGCTTCACACACATGCAAAAGTCAGGGAGCAACCAGGTAAAATGCATCTTTGATAAAGTACAGTATTATGGATGAATCGGAGAGTGAAGGCAAGAAAGGCAAGAGATAAGATCAAAGAAAGAAAGAAAGCATGTTCTTATGAAACCAGCAAACCATATTCAATAGCTTGGACATTATTTTGAAAGTTATGATAAGCCATTCAAAGATTAGAGTAGAGCATTACCCCTGTTTCTTTTCCAAAGAATTTCTTTGTTGGAATGCAAAGAGTGGATTGGAAGAAACTAGAGGTAGGAGGCAAGTCTTAAAAGACACAAAGACGAATCTGACATCTGGTAACAGGGTACAGGCAGGAGACTGATGGTGATCTACAAGAATCATGTCACTGTGGATATTCAAAAAAGATTTGAAAATATATCAGGAACAGAATGGACAGAAGTCAATGAAGTCTGTGGTAAGATATTAAGGATGAAGTCCAAGTTTCTTGACTGTGTAAATGCAAGATCACCAGATCACCCTCTGCATCGAGCATGGATGGAGGAAGAGCTATTTTCTAGGACAATTAATGTGCCCAATAATTGACATGTTTTGTTTGAGGTCTTTTGTGCATCCAGGTAGGCCAATAATCAGTGGGCAGCTGGAGGTACACATATGAAACTCATTACAGAGATCTGGGAAGAATATCAGTTTAGTTCAGTCACTCAGTCATGTCCAGCTTTTTGCAACCCCATGAACCGTGCAGCATGCCAGGCCTCCCTATCCATCACCAACTGACGGAGTCTATCGAAACCCATGTCCATTAAGTCGGTGATGCCATCCAACCATGTAATCCTCTGTCATCCCCTTCTCCTCCTGCCCTCAATCTTTCCAGCATCAGGGTCTTTTCAAATGAGTCAGCTCTTCGCATCTAGTGGCCAAAGTATTGGAGTTTCAGCTTCAACATCAGTCCTTCCAATGAACACCCAGGCCCGATTTCCTTTAGGATGGACTGGTTGGATCTCCCTGCAGTCCAAGGGACTCTCAAGAGTCTTCTCCAACACCACAGTTCAAAAGCATCAATTCTTTAGCAGGAATAATGATTCAGAAATGACCAAAATCAGTAGTCAAGAAAAATCAGAGAGTCTGCAGATTGGGATGGGAAGTTAGCTAAGTGCAGATGATTGAGGAACCAACATGAGGCAGCCAACTTCAGTTATTTGGAAAAAAATCATTTCTTTTTAAAATGATGTTCCCTACAGAAGAGGTTCTCTAGACATCAAATCTAAAAGTAAATATTTTGGCTCAATTTATGCATTGGTCTAATTAGTGATGATGAGTCTTGAGAAAAATCTCTTTTTGAGGGGAAGGAGTTAAAAATGATGCAGAACTCTGGGGTCTAGTTTGACCTGTGACAGCTTATAGAAGTTAAATGGCCTTCTTGAAGCTCAGTTGCCTGCTCTATAAAAGAGAATAATAACCCATAATTCAGAGGACAGTTGTGAAGATTGTTTTTTTTTTTTTACAATTGGTACAGTTGGAATCATTTCACATAGTACCTGGAGCATAATAGGAGCTCAATAAATGTGTTATCATTCTTTTCAATAGCTTATTCAGATGGGCCAAATAAATTAGTAAAACATATATAATGGGCAGAACAACAAAAACTTTTATCTATATTTGTATGTATAAAGAAATATTTTTTTAAAATAAGACTCAATCTCATTTGTTGAATCAGTTTCCCTTTGTATGAAGAATATTTGCTTTTTGCTCAAGCTCTGAAAGAGATACTGCCAATTTATAGTCAGGGTCGACTTGGTTTCATGAGCAATAATAGAGTCAATTTTTGCAGTTCATTGACTTGACCATTGGGTAAGCCAAATCACCCATTAAACTACCATGGTCTGGTTATTTAAATTGCAGATAGAGCTCAACTAAAAAAAAATGAAATAAAATTGCATTCTGGATCATATAATTGGATTTGGCATTTTATATTTTGATTGTTTTGCTGTAGGTTTGAGATTGGTATTGCTGACAAATGAATATACCTGCCACTCAACTTAAAATGCTGAAAAGTTAAAATATGTTACTTTGTGGGGCCCAGCTCATGCATAGTAAATTCCGGATAGTAATTACAAGGTGTTAACAGTAAGAATAACTCAGGTTAAAGGTTCAGTGCTTCTCAGTGACCCAAGTTCTAGATTTGAGGAAGCTATTTCCAAAAAAACACTATTCAATGATTCTCTGATCTTTCTGTTGATAGAACTGTTGGAAGTTATAATGATCTGTAGAACACACTAACTTACAAAACGTTAAACTTAAAAACAATGAAAAACATTATTAGTGGGAGATATGCAAGTGGTTAAAGTCACAAGTTCTGAAATCAGACTGCATTTTGCAAATGGGGAAACTGAAACACAGATAAAAATAAGCTCCTTGCCCAGGGTTATAGAGTCATGAAGTGGCAAAGCCAACATTCTGCCCAGGCAATACTAACTGCTACTATGTCGAAAAGCATTTGTAAGGTTTAATAATATAAGTTATGGAAAGTGTTTAGCACAGTGCCTGACTATTGATATTTATTAACCATTTACCCTTATGGCAGAAAGTGAAGAGGAGCTAAAAAGCCTCTTGATGAAAGTGAAAGAGGAGAGTGAAAAAGTTGGCTTAAAGCTCAACATTCAGAAAACGAAGATCATGGCATCTGGTCCCATCACTTCATGGGAAAAGTACTTTGGCCACCTCATGCGAAGAGTTGACTCATTGGAAAAGACTCTGATGCTGGGAGGGATTGGGGGTAGGAGGAGAAGGGGACCACCGAGGATGAGATGGCTGAATGGCATCACAGACTCGATGGACCTGAGTCTGAGTGATCTCCGAGAGATGGTGATGGACAGGGAGGCCTGGCATGCTGCGATTCATGGGGTCGCAAAGAGTCAGACACGACTGAGCGACTGAACTGAACTGAACCATTTACTAACATAGGCAAGATACTATACATAGCAATATTTTTTAAAAAAAAGAAAAAAATACAAATTAGGAAATTTCATTCACTGTATAAATTGTCCTTCTGAAATTTTAGAAAAGTTTTCTTTTGTTTAATGACAGAATGGTATTGCTGCTGTATTTGATATGTGGTTACCAATGTCAGAAATTTATGCTGTTTGCTTGAAAGAGTGGGTTCTAGAGAGAAACTACCTGGAATCTAATCATAGCACTGACATTTAATAGCTGTGTGACCTTGACAAGCTATATAACCCCCCTGGGCTTCACTTGTAAAATGGAGATAATTATAATACTAATCTGGGGAGGATTAAATGAGTTAATATGTTAATGTGTATGCAATAGTGCCTGGAATTAGTAGAGACTCGATTAAGTCAACTACTGCTATCATTACTATTTCCAGAGAAATTCATGCAGTGAAGATGTGTTAGTCACTCAGTCATGTCCCCATGGACTGTAGCCCACCAGGCTCCTCTGTCCAAGGGACTTTCCCGGCAAGAATACTGGAGTGGGTTGCCATTTCCTCCTCCAGGTAATCTTCACAACTCAGGGATAGAACCCGCATCTCCTGCATTGCAGGCAGATTCTTTACCATCTGAGCCACCAGGGAAGCCCCACATCATGAAGAATCAGTGCAAATTCAAGAATAAAAAACCATTTTTCGATACCAATATATAACACACATACTGATAAAATCAGAAGACTATTTTTTCCACTGTGAAATAAATCACATAATTTAAAAGTCAAGCTGCTTTTATATTTTTCAAATTAGAATTTAAAAGAATTTTAAATTCTTTTCTGTGGGCAATAACAGTAGAGGAAAAAATCCTAAAAGGTGCAAATGATACTATAAAGGAAATAAATAAAATTGCAAGTACATTTTAATCTGAAAACATATACACATAAACAGTTTTGCATTTTATGTCCCCTCTCAGGAACTCTTTTCTCGTAACTTTTCATATATCCGCTTTTCCCTCATCCTTCAAGTCTTACTTGAATATCACTTCCTCAGAGAGGATGTCCCTCACCCTCCTGTTTAGAAAAAGCCTCCCTCTCTAATTCATAATTAAGCCTCCATCCTGTTTATTTCCTCCCTTACAGAAATAATAATATGTATTTATTTTATTTGTTTTTTCTTATCTCCCTACTAGAATAAAACCTCAGTTAAGAGTGGGATTTCTCTACATTGTACCACTGCTCATTCATTAGATGCCTAATTTACTATTTAGTACATGCTGCCACTTAATAAATATTTGTTTACTAAATTAATAAAAGGCATAATATTTTTATATTCCACTGGCATTTGGAGCTTTATCTACAGAAAGACCCAATAATAATTTGGCCCTGAATTCACAAAATACAAGATTTAGACATTTCTGCTTAGCCCCAGTGGACTTCATGACTTGCAGGGAGTTCAGGAACTGGGAGGAATGAGATGGGCAGGGACCCAAGAGGAAAGAAGGAAGAGCCCCCTGCCTTGAGAGAGTTCCTCAAGACCCCACAGGGGAGTTCAAAGTCAACAAGCACTGTGATAATAATTAGAGCCTCTGTCAGCTCCTGCCTGATCCTAAAATAGACTCTTAAGTGGTCTCTCTGTCTCAACTTCCTCCACAAGACTGCAGAGAAGTCTATCTGAAATAGAAACCTCACCAAGTTTGCCTGCTTGGGGCTCTGCAGAGTCTCCACACAGCTGTCTGAATAAAGAACAAGCCTTGTGGCAGAAACATCAGGATGAACCTCCTTTGTCCGGTTGCAAATTCTCCAAACACACAGCTTCTCCTTGGACTCAGAATCAATGTGATAGATGCACTGGGTCCAATTCCAAGAACTACCCTCCCTCTCTCATTATCTGTGGTTTTTTCCATGCTCATTCTTCTGCCTGGAATAGTCACCTTTATCTTTCAAAATGTATTAAGGACTTTAGGTTCAGAATGGGTTACTGCACACAGACATCTGTCCTTATGTGTGACTGCTCTTTTCTTCATGTCATCCTTCGATTACATATCAATTGGATGAAACACACACCCATTCACAAAGGCCCAGACACTTGACTAAAAACAAACATTAGACTTCTGAAAAAATGCCTGAAAAAATCCATATTCAGAAATAGAAATATGGTCCTCTACAACATAATCTCTACTACATTACTGGTTATCAACAGAGATAGTATTTTACATTGCTACGCAGAATGTTATCAATTTCCTTTTTATCAATATTATACCTTTCAGTTACACCCTGAGGCCCCTCAGGGAAATTTCCACTGGAGTCACCTGTCCCTTGATGGCCACTCTCTAGCCACAACACACAAGAAAATATCAGAAGCTTCCAAATCAGTCCAGTTCTTGTCATCACTGTTATTATTGTTTCTTAAGTGGGTTCAAATTTTTTGGATAGGAAAGTCTTCTGTAGTTTCTACAGATGAAAAAAGCCAGGACAAAGACTCTGCCATGTAGTCAAATTTCAATATTCAGTTACTGAGGAACCAAATATAAGTCACTGTATTGTACATGAACCAGAGAAAACTGGAGAGGGAGATGGAGGAGGGAGAAGAAAGAAACACATGGAAATACATGTGATGTTTTATGTGTGACTGGGTTATATTTATAAATTATATTTGTGAATTCTATTAATGCAAAAACTGGACAAACGTTGCATGTACATATATGTATATGCACATACATGTACATACAGTTTGATACATATGAAACAGAAGGGGAGGGGCAGGGCACGACCTTTGATGTAGCCTGAGGACACAACATAAACTGATTAGAATCAAATAGGCACAAGATGGCAGACAAGTCAACTTCAATTAGACCTTGATCCTCGGTATACACTCATTGCAACACATCAGCAAGCTAAATGACACAACCAGAGATGTCAAGACGGTTCCAAGGCTGACTATCAAAGACCAAACTGTGGGTGGTGGCGCAGTTCCTAGAAATCTCCACCCCATCCCCCAAAATAGTTGGAATAATCCTCCCACTCATTAACCTATGAAATTACCCAGCCCATAAAAGCTAATCACACCATATTTTGAGGCCACACTCACCCTCTGCAATAACCCACACTCTGTCTATGGAGTTCGTGTCTCCTAAGGCCACTCTCACCTTCTGAGATGGCCCATTCTCTGTCTGCAGAATGTATTTCTCTTTAAATAAACCCACTTCTTACCTATTACTTTGTCTCTCACTGAATTCTTTCTGCAATGAGACATTAAGAACCTGAGCTTCATTAGGTTCTGAAACCAGGTGTGCAATAAGTTGGCAGGCCATGAGTTTTGGCCAGGTTCAAGTCCCAATCTGAGATGAACCATTTCATACACACACACACACACACACACACACACACACATACACATATACACAGTTTATTCTTGCTATTTGATGTAATCATGTTTTATAATATTTCCATAAATACTGAATTAGCAAATACTAGACCATTGTTCTTAAGGTAAACACTAAGTTAGGTTCCTGTGAGATTCCTGACACAACATTTCCATCAACTGATCAATATATACCTTGTTGGACATGCATTTCTGTTTTTTTTTTAATAAATTTATTTATTTTAATTGGAGGTTGATTACTTTACAACATTGTATTGGTTTTGCCATACATCAACATGTATCCACCACAGGTATACACATGTTCCCCATCCTGTTCACCCCTCCTCCTACCTCCCCGTACCATCCCTCTGGGTCGTCCCAGTGCACCAGCCCCAAGCATCCAGCATCATGCATTGAACCTGGGCTGGCGACTCGTTTCATATATGATATTTTAATATATGTTGTTGGTTTCTTAACACTGAACACATAACCAACAGTTCTATAACTCAAGACTGAATAAAGCTTATCTAACAAGTATATTTTCTCTGAAAGGAACAGTCCAAACTTCTTGCCTTTAGGAACACTAGACAGCACTTCAGCACTAAGGCTGAGCCAATCTTAAGTGGTGACATCAACCACAAAAGGCAAAATTGTGCAAAATGTGGCACTAAATAAACCATAGAAAGGACTTGTTTACAGTATGAGAGTTGAAACAAGAAGGCAGAGCTGCTGCCTGGATCCCACCTTAGTGGGGAACGTGCACACTGGGTGACCCAAAGTTGTTTTGTTGCTTAGAGCCTGTGTATGTCCACAAATGACAAATGAAGCACCTCAAGTGTTGATTTGGGGGTTACGAATATATTTTAATGAGTAGGTACATTCACAAATATAAAATTGTGAATAATGAAAGTTGACAGGAGGCAGATGCCTCTCCCTACCCTGGGTAAAGTAATTTGAGATTTGTTCCCTGTGGACCAATATTCCCAAGATGAAAATAGCAGGACAATTGAGAGGGAAAGCTGGATCCTGCCGAGACAGAAGGTCTGAGACTCATATTTCTCATTCTCAAAGTCAGGAGACCTCCTCTACCACACAGGTGCAGAAAAGCTCCTTAGACATCAAAAGGGAAGTGATGCTAAGTGATGTTAACTACCTGTAGACCTGTAGAGATGCGTGTGCATGCATGGGAGGATCCTGAGACATACCAAATGTGGACTCTGAACCAGGCAAATTAAAATGACTGGCCAAAGGAAACCCAGATGAAATGCTCCAAGTAAATGATTTAAACTACCTCAAGGGCACAACTCTCCCTCTGAATCTGCCCATGGGTCTATCCACACGTACTTATACTTTTTCCTCCTAATAGACACGTTTCATCCTTGTGGGAATTCCTTTCGGCAAAGCCAAAGGGCTAGGGTCTCGTCACTGACCTCTGATCTAAGTGGCTAGGATTTAGTGAATCTCAATGCTGTGACCCAATCTCAATCTCTGGCCAGGAACCAGAGCCCTGCTTTAAGGTGCTGCAGGCTGAGGCCACTTGAAATCAGACATATTTATATATGCTAATATATAGCTCTTCTACACAAATGAAATCTATAGGGTCAATATTCATCTTTCATGCTATTTGCTGCACATATAAGGAGCTAATAAGTATTAAAATGAAAAATAGAAACACATATGTCTTTCCCAGGTAATCTGTTTAATCATGGTCCTTGAAATGGTAGCTAGAAGCTTTTTTTCAGAGATTAGGTTTTTATTACTCATGCTTTTAAAATTTGTAACACCATTGCTTTTTTTAAAGATAAAGATATATAATATCATCAGTAAAATGTGGAAAAATTAAGAAATAAAAAGTACAAATCACCAGCCTTCCTATGAGATAAAGCTCATTAAAAATTTGATTCACTTCTTCTCAGTGTTTTTTTTTAAAGCAATGCACATATAGATGTGCAAACATCTTTAAAAATAAAATTGAAAGTATACTGCTTTCTAGCTTGCTTTTATTTTATTAATGCTATATCAGCATCCCCCTCATCACTGTATTTCAGCCTTAGGTTCCTCCCAATCTCTCTTTTCAGAAGGACATACCCATCTGAGATTGCTAAAGGCACCCTAGGCTCATCAAGCTGCTGTCTTTGCTGAATAAATGCTGATGACGGCCTCTACTGGGGAGACTTAGAAGAAAAAGTATAAAGACTGAACTGCTTGATTTTTCCCTTTAATTTTTGTATTCCTTGAGAGATTCTCACTTAGCTAAAAAAAGGAATCATTTCCAAAGGTGCAAGGAAGCTTACCCTAAAATAGATTGCCTATATCATAATTGACCTTTGCATAAATGCATGCATTTCATAGCACTTCAGCGCAATCAAATTTCCCAGGCAGGCAGAGGTAGTCACACAATTTAAACACCAGAATTAGTTTTAAAATGTACATTTTAGTAACTCTCCAAAAGTCAAAAAGTTCAGTCTCCACATCCAATCTCTCCTGATATTATTGTTTTCCGATACAATAAGAGTTAATGATGGACATTTCTGTTGTCATGCATTACAAAAGGTATTCGGTCCTGGAAGAAAGGAGCAATTCCCTCTCTTTTGTTCTGTTAGATGTTGCATGATTATCTTACAACAGGCAATTCCTAAGCAAACTTGATCAACTGTAAAAATATATATATCATAGCAAAATTCTCAGATCGGTTCAACTGATACTTAAAATTCCCAGTTTTTCTTTTCTAACATTTGGTTCTTTCCCCTAATGAGAAAAGCCTATATAGTCACAAAACCAAAGAAAACTGAGATCATTATGAATGATTAAATGAATGGAGTCCATTACTTAAGATGCCATAATACATATGCAATTTGTTTATTATGTGAAAGGAATTAACTCATAAGAAAGTGTTATAGATGGAAAAATTAATGTGCCATACACTGACATGTTCTAGATTCTTTGAATGCTTTTTAAATCACCATGTTGTCATTAGGTAATTATTGAAATTAAGCTAATTTTAGGCAGTTATTCCCAAAATAGAGCAAAAATTCATTAAAAGTTATTTATATACTAAATAATTAAACTAACATGGGAGTAATTTTTATTAACTGTAAATTAAATTGAATGTTTTTTCTGGTCTCCCCCTAAAAGTGAAGGGTGCTGGAGAAAGAGGCCTGCCAGGTGCAGACACATGCTGTAGACTATGTCACTCAAGAGACGCTGGGGCTAGAGGATCTGCCATTCACTACATGTGTGACTTTGTGACCATTTCCTCATCTGTAAAATGGGAATATCAATAGCCTTGAACACACCAGCTGGTTCGGGGTAAAGAATCTGCCGGCCCAAGTAGGAAACACATGAGATGCGGTTGGATCCCTAGGTCTGGATGATGCCCTAGAGGAGGAAATGGCAACCCACTCCAGTATTCTTGCCCAGAGAATCCCATGGACAGAGGAGCTTGGTGGGCTACAATCTATGGGGTCGCAAAGAGTCTGACATGACTGAGGACACATGCTAAAAGTGAAAAACAATATCACTAATGCATGTAACAGCTTCCCTGGTGACTCAATGGTGAAAAACTCACCTGGCAACACAGGAGACATGGGTTCAGTCCTTAGGTGGGGAAAATCCCTTGGAGAAGGAAATGCAACCCACTGCAGTATTCTTGCCTGGGAAATCTCATGGACAGAGGACCCTTGCAGCCTACAGTTCATGAGTTGCAAAAGAGTCAGACATGATAACAACAAATGCATTTAAAAGTATTTAAAATCTTCTTGTAAGTGGCATAGTCCTAGGCTTTATTTTTTTTCACTTTTTAATTGTGTATTGGGGTGTAGCTGATTAACAATGTTGTGACTGTTTTAGGTGAACAGTGAAAGGACTCAGCCATACATATACCAGCCCTACACTACAGCTCAACAGAACTGGGGTCAAACCAAACTGAAAACTTGTAGTTCAACAAACACTGATTTTCTTTGTTTCTAGAAGCCTCCTTGATCCTCTCAAGACACCTTTCATCTTCATTGGCTCTTATAAAAGTTTTTTTACCCACTCAGTGCAAGTATTTGCTCCTTATCACAGGACATCCCTACATAAAGGATGGTTTTGACACACAATCTTTCCCAAAAAATCAACAAATCAAACTGACACCCCCATGGATGCTAAGTCATTGTCAATGTCCTCCTCCAACTGTTTCTTTACTCCCAGAAGAAGAGGCAGTAAGTGAAGTTGCTCAGTCATGTCCGACTCTTTGCAATGCCTTCAACTGTAGCCTACCAGGCTCCTCCACCTATGGAATTTCCCAGGCAAGAGTACTGGAATGGGTTGCCATTTCCTTCTCTGAAGAGGCAGTAAAGTGAACCACAAATCATAATATTCAACATTTACTGGGTCCTTATCGAATCTGGAATCTCTCCTGAGTAGTTCTTACACATTGCTTCACTCCATGCTCACAAAATCCATACAAGATAATTGCCAATAGTGCCTCTTTGGGACTGTAACCTACAATTTATAAACCTTAGTTTTTTCATATGTAAAATGGGAGCTAACTAGTAGCTAGCTGATTAGGTAGTACTAAGTGACAGAGACAGGATTCAAATTCAGGTTTGTAGGTCCTACTCCCGTGCTTGAACTCAATGTCTTTTACAATTTCAAGTCATTGGGTTTGGGCAAGGACGTAACCAGTCAGTTTTCAAATCTACCAAGAGTTGATGTCACTCACTTTCTAGAATATTGAGAGGATTGAAATTCATAGTGTGTGGATCACAAATCAGTTCATGTGATACATCTTTGGAGCTTCACAAATGTTAATTTCCTTACATGAAGACTTAGGCTATCAGTATTAAGACCATTAGGATATATGCATAACAAGGATGTGTGCCTGGCATGGTAAAAACACAGCCAAATATCTAAGTGCAACAACACCTCTGCACACTAGATTATATGTTCAACACAGTTACTGGCTAGGTATAAAAGGGTTGAAGTGACTGGAAATGGCTGTATGTCACAGAGCATCCTGTTGCCAATAGGCAAGAATTGCACCACAGTTGTACAGGCAAGGAAGACTTTTAAGGCTATTACAATAAGGGAGAGAAGCCAGAGCTCAAATGGAGCTCAATTCCACTAAAACAAAGAGAAGGAAGATTTTTAAGTGACTGTGTGGATGACAATAAACTGTGGAAAATTCTGAAAGAGATGGGAATACCAGACGACCTGACCTGCCTTTTGAAAAACCTGTATGCAGGTCAGGAAGCAACAGTTAGAACTGGACATGGAACAACAGACTGGTTCCAAATAGGAAAAGGAGGACGTCAAGGCTATATATTGTCACCCTGCTTATTTAACTTCTATGCAGAGTACATCATGAGAAACGCTGGACTGGAAGAAACACAAGCTG
Organism: Cephalophus harveyi; assembly: GCA_006410635.1. Classification (NCBI taxonomy): domain Eukaryota; kingdom Metazoa; phylum Chordata; class Mammalia; order Artiodactyla; family Bovidae; genus Cephalophus; species Cephalophus harveyi. The sequence continues at coordinate 173,148 of SJYT01007876.1, forward strand.
GAATCAAGATTGCCGGGAGAAATATCAATAACCTCAGATAAGCAGATGATACCACCTTTATGGCAGAAAGTGAAGAGGAACTAAAAAGCCTCTTGATGAAAGTGAAAGAGGAGAGTGAAAAAGTTGGCTTAAAGCTCAACATTCAGAAACGAAGATAATGGCATCTGGTCCTATCACTTCATGGGAAATAGATGGGGAAACAGTGGAAACAGTGTCAGACTTTATTTTGGGGGGCTCCAAAATCACTGCAGATGGTGACTGCAGCCATGAAATTAAAAGACGCTTACTCCTTGGAAGGAAAGTTATGACCAAACTAGATAGCATATTCAAAAGCAGAGACATTACTTTGCCAACAAAGGTCCGTCTAATCAAGGCTATGGTTTTTCCAGTGGTCATGTATGGATGTGAGAATTGGACTATAAAGAAAGCTGAGCGCCGAAGAATTGATGCTTTTGAACTGTGGGTTGGAGAAGACTCTTGAGAGTCCCTTGGACTGCAAGGAGATCCAACCACTCCATTCTAAAGGAGATCAACCCTGGGTGTTCTTTGGAAGGAATGATGCTAAAGCTGAAACTCCAGTACTTTGGCCACCTCATGCGAAGAGTTGACTCATTGGAAAAGACTCTGTTGCTGGGAGGGATTGGGGGCAGGAGGAGAAGAGGACAACAGAGGATGAGATGGCTGGCTTGCATCACTGACTCAATGGACGTGAATCTCAGTGAACTCCGGGAGTTGATGATGGACGGGGAGGCCTGGCGTGCTGTGATTCATGGGGTTGCAAAGAGTCGGACATGACTGAGTGACTGAAATGAACTGAACTGAACTGAAGAGGGAGAACCTGAACCATGTGCATTTGATAACCCAATTCAGTTCAGTCACTCAGTCGTGTCCGACTCTTTGTGACCCCATGGACTGCAGCACACCAGGCCTCCCTGTCCATCACCAACTCCCAGAGTTTACTCAAACTCATGTCCATCAAGTCTGTGATGCCATCCAACCAGCTCATCCTCTGTCCTCCCTTCTCCTGCCTTCAATATTTTCCAGCATGAGGGTCTTTTCCAATAAGTCAGTTCTTCACATCAGGTGGCCAAAGTATTGGAGTTTCAGCTTCAGCATCAGTTCTTCCAATGAATATTCAGGACTGATTTCCTTCAGGACTGACTGATTTGATCTCCTTGCAGTCTAAGGGACTCTCAAGAGTCTTCTCCAACATAGTTCAAAAGCATCAATTCTTCAGCACTCAGCTTTCTTTATGGTACAATTCTCACATCCATACATGACTACTGAAAAACCATAGCTTTAACCAGATGGACCTTTGTCAGCAAAGTAATATCTCTGCTTTTTAATATGCTGTCTAGGTTGATGATAGCCTTTCTTCCAAAGAACAAGCATCTTTTAATTTCATGGCTGCAGTCACCATCTGCAGTGATATTGGATCCCAAGAAAATTAAGTCTGTCACTGTTTCCACTGTTTCCCCATCTATTTTCCACGAAGTGATAGAACCAGATACCATGATCTTAGTTTTTTGAATGTTGAGTTTTAAGTCAGCTTTTTCACTCTTCTCTTTCAGTTTCATCAAGATTTGATATAACTAGCTTTCCCCCAAAGAAAAGAATATTCTTCTCTTTGTGACCGAGAGTAGTTTTACAACGTGGAGTAAGGCCTCCACTGAAAGGCTCCCTCCGTCCTGCAGAACCTGGGAGTCAGGGATATTATTAATATATTCCCTGATGCTTTCAAAGAGATGGCTCACTGGTCCTTGAGAAAGACATTCCCAGGTTGTAAAACCTGGCAAGAGGCTTTTTTAAAGACTTATATGTAGCTCAAAGAAGGAGAGAAAGAACTTAGAAGTTTTCCAAAGTAAATCTTCTAAGAAAAGAGAAGTAGGGCCCAGGGTTAGGAAGAAGACTGTGTAAAATTTAGTCAAGCTCAGTTTTCTGGCCATCTTGGTCAGGATAACACCAGGGAAGGTGGGGTGGGGTGGGGGAGGGGCAGCAGTGGCACCTTCTCCCCACATCCTGCAACTTCATGGCACTGCATTCTATGTACCATCTTTTCTACTCATGTTTCCATAGCAGATACTTCTAACAAACAAGCAGAGAGAGACGCTCACAAGCAATTTCAGATGAGGAGAAAAATAAACAATCTGAAGAGCTTGATTTACTTACACAGTTACTGAGGTCCTTAAATCAGTTAATTACACAGCAAATTGGCATCAAATTTAGGTTTAGAATATGCACTTTGGTACTTGTTATTCAATACCACAACGACATCCATGAAAATATTCCAAAAAGGCATCAAGAGATAAATGGAGCATGTATTAAACAAGCAATCGAAATAGTTAAGCAGAAGTTCTTTATGTTTTCCTTTAAAAAGTCTATATTAAAGGCCTCTCCCACCAGCATGTTAATTTATGGAAATATTTAGTTTGGTGAGTAAGCTTTATCTTATTATATTCCAGTTAAGGAAGAATCTCCTAATTTTCTGAATTGTGTTGACTAGAAGTCTCCTGTGGAGTCAGTCTTGTCAGTTGGTTTATTAGTTAATTAAGTGTCATTTTATACCTTATATTCCAAATTCGAGGCACCCAAAAGAGCTCACTCTAAGATTCTCTTCTCCATCGGGTATCTACATAATTAGTCTCATTTCAAACACCTATTATTCAAGGCACAATAGAACAGAACAATTAATTTGGACCACATGCAATTATGCTGAAAGGTCAGGTGCTACCCATAATAAAACTCTGTTCAAAAGTGTGTTTTGGGAGAACATTATCATGGTTATCCACGAGACTTTAAGGGGCAGAAAATCTCCAAATGCAATTACATGGGCTCTAAAGTAATCACCTGCAATTTTTCATTTTTAAAGCAGGAGAATTTTAGAATGTTGTGCAAAATGAATACTTCCAAGACCAATCAAACTTAGGAAAAATTACATCAAGAGGTGACAAATTCATACCCTAAAGGAGAAAGCACATTTGGCCTGCAACATCCTGTGTGAGTTTCCTGTTCTAAAGAGCTTTCATGGAGCAGTTGTTACAAACCCCTCAAATACAGTTAATAATGAAAGTGATGGCTTTCTCCATTTTGGGTAATTTGAACTACACAGCTATAAAACCCACAGTCAGAGTATGGATGTGCAGATTATTAAGTATCCCCAGTACCCAAATGTCCATGAATTTATAATTCTGTGTTCTTCAACAATATTACGTTTGTCTGTTAAATGCAAATTTCTGAAGTAAATTTCACTCTAGAGGAAGTGCCAAAGATACCTCTGTCACTATTAAAGGTACACGTATGTTTTACAGCCCAAAGTAGGTTTATAAAATACTCACTGTTTCCTCCAAATAGAGGAGACTCTGCTGATCAAAGAGAAAAATGGTGAGGGACAAAAAGGCAGAAAAGCATAGTAAGAGTTGACTACAAAATGCTTTTCTCTGCACCCACCAATTATAGCATACATAAACAATATTTTGGTTTAAGAATCAATATGAAGAAATATTTACAACATGAGTGATAAGAATATCATTATTTATTTCTTAGCCACAAAAATACAGCACATCTGGAATTTTTATAGCTCTACACTTCAAGAATTGCACATACATTAAATATGTACATATTATGGAATGTGTTAGTGGCTGTGTAAGATAAAAGCATGATTAAGGCATAGCCATTATCTCGATGATTTTACTTTAGAATGGAAATACTGAAATGTATTTGCATACCTGGCCAAGATTTATACTCTGAAGTTAGACAGATCTTAATTTCAATGTTGGTACAATTTTTCACTAGCTCTATGACCTTGGGCAAGTTCCTTAAGCTCTGTGTGCCTCGATTTTCATATCTGTAAAATGGCAATTTAAATATCACTACCAGGTACTTTCCATTGCTAGGGACAGGATAATTAGCTCAAACTTGCTGAAGCAAAAATAACATTCACTTGGCTATATAAAGAAAATCCAGAGGGATGAGCAAAATTGTCCTTGAGAAAGACTGGAACCTAGAACTCAAAATCCTGTAATTTAAGAATTCAAAAGTGAAAGTGAAAGTCACCCAGTCGTGTCCGACTCTTTGCAACCCCATGGACTATACAGTCCGTGGAATTCTCTAGGCCAGAATACTGGAGTGGGTAGCCTTTCCCTTCTTCCCAACTCAGGGATCCAACCCAGGTCTCCTGCTTCTCCTGCACAAGGGAAGCCCAAGAATACTAGAGTGGGTAGCCTATCCCTTCTCCAGGGGATCTTCCCGACCCAGGAATCGAATAGGGGTCTCCTACATTGCAGGTGGATTCTTTACCAACTGAGCTGTCAGGGAGTCCTTCCCTTTATTTTCATCAGGACAATGTGTTTCTTTCTGTTTTTTAACTCTAGTGGTATTTTTAGAGCTCTTGTCCCACCAAATCAAAGATACTGTTTTAAGAAACAGAATTAGATTTCAATGTGAATATTATTTAGAAGAGATCCATGTTGCTTTTTAACCTATGTAACCAATTTTTTATTTTCTGTGTGTTAGTAGCTCAATCATGTCCAACTTTTTGCAACCCCATGGACTGTAGCCCACCAGGGTCCTCTGCCCATAGAATTCTCCAGGCAAGAATATTGGAGTGGGTTGCCATTTCCTTCTCCAAGGGATCTTCCTGACCCAGGGATTGAACCTGGGTCTCCCATGCCACCAAGGAAGCCAGGTTGCTTTTTAACCCATGTAAACAACTTTTCATTTTCTAAGCCAGGCCTAAGTTAATGCCCTGCATTGTGAGTGAATGTGTGTATGAGTGCATGCACATGCCCACGAGAGAGAGAGAAAAAAAAACATTCCGGCCATATCAGTCCCCAGAAGAAAACCTTCTGGTCTCTCTATTCCACAGGTTACAAAATCTAATCTCATTAGCACAGCATTCAAGGTCCTTTTCAACCTGCCCTAAAGTCTGCCTTCTCACCCCTACACCTGTTTCACTTACTGTTTACTTCAACGGCATCATATTAACTGACATTTTCAAGAAAGATGGACACATCTCCATCTCCACACTTATTCTGAGCAGCTCTTTCTCCTTGCTGTGATTTTTCCCATTTCTGCATTTCAAAAGTCCCCCCCATCCACTGGGGCCCAGCTCAGATATAATCTCCATCATCAAGTGTTCTTTGTGATCTGCCTATTCATAAGTTATTTGAACAGACATATTTAGTACCTACATTATCTCAAGTGTTTGAGATAAAATGATGAATAAGATACACGTGTTCCTTTGAGGAACTCACAGTTTAATGGGACAAATTTTTCTATTACAATATGATAGGATCAGATGGAGCTATGTATAAAGCACAAAGGAGGCAACCCAATCAGGATTAGGAAGAGCAAGCCCTGGAAAGGCTTCCTGAGACGTGCTGTCCGGAGTGCAGCCATGGCTTTCCTTTCACTATGTTCGACTTAACTTCCATAAGAGGAAAGCCAGTAAGGGTCTACAGTCCTGCTAGATGTCCACATGTTTGGCTTCTTTATTAAAACCTCAGTAATAACTAAGCAGAACAATAAGAACAAACTTGCTGGTTTTGCCAGGCACTGTACCAATTGCCTTCTATAGACTCGCTCATTTCATCTTCGTGGGCGGCATCTCTATGAAGAAACACTAAGGGCCATCATAGCAATTTGACCTGACATGTTGGGATGTAGGCTGGTCTTGGTGCAACCAGTCAAGAAGAGATGGTGATCAGCTCAGGCAAGGTCACATGAACTGATGTGGACCATCAGAGTTAATCCCTGATGTTGCTATGGGCTTCATAACCCTCCAAGACTTTTCTTATGCTGTTTAATCTCCCTGGAAAGCCATCTATCTCTACTTTATCCACCTGGAAAATTCTTGCTCATTTTTCAAAATGTTGCTCAAATTTCTTCCCCTGTGATTTATCCTCAGACCTTCCACACACAGTTCATCTCTTCCCTTTTTTGACTGCTATTGTTTCTTAAATCCATCTCCACTATGGCACTTCCCATAATATGTTAGTTGCACAAATATTGTACACTAAAACATTATCTACTTGAAAGTATGGTCCATGGCTTATTTATCTTTTTATGGCCAGTGTTAATTCCAGTGCCGAGCATATATGTATTAAGTGAACAAATGAGTGGATAGATGAGTCAATGAATGAAGTTTATAAGATTGGGTTAGATATGTGTTAAAGGACATTTATCAGCAATAACTAGCTTCCCAGCTAAATGCTGTCTCCTATTAATTTCTTAGGATGCCTTGAGTCACTTTTGTCATTCATACCCCACATGCTGATTTCTGTTGACTACTCAACATTCCCACTATTTTTCTATTTGTCTATGTTACTTATGGGTGGAAGTAGTGACAGATTTCCTCTTCTTGGGCTCCAAAATCACTGTGGACAGTGACTGCACCCACGAAATCAGAAGACGATCACTTCTTGGCAGGAAAGCGATGACAAACCTAGACAATGTGTTGAAAAGCAGAGACAACACTCTCTGGACAAGGTTCCATATAGTCAAGGCTATGGTCTTCCCAGTGGCCATGTACAGTTGTGAGAGCTGGACCGTAAAGAAGGCAGAATGCTAAAGAATTGATGCCTTCAAACTGTGGTGCTAGAGAAGACCCATGAAAGTCCCTTACACAGTAAGGAGATCAACCCTGAATGTTCACTGGAAGGACTAATGCTGAAGCTCCACTATTTTGGTCATCTGATGCCAACAGATGACTCGTTGGAAAGACTGGGGGCAGAAGGAGCAAAGGGCATCAGAGGATGAGATGGCTGGACAGCATCACCAATGCAATGAACATGAACTTGGGCGAACTCTGGGAGATGGTAGCAGACAGGGAGGCCTAGTGTACTGCAGTCCATGGGATCGCAAAGAGTCAGACATTTCTGGGTGACTGAACAGCAGCAACAATGTTACATTTTAATATATCACAACAGTTACACACAACTACATAAAATTCCATGTATAGTACATGGAATTATATTCATCTTGTACTAATCTATAATGGAAAAGAATATGAACAAGAATGTGAATCACTTTGCTGTACACCTGAAACTAACAACACATTGCAAATTAACTATACTTCAAATTTTAAAAGGCTAAGAAAGAGAGATACCAAAATTTGTGATACCAAAAAAAAAAATCACAATTTTTGGAATATTCTTGCTGAAGTTTGTCATGAATTCTATCCAGTTTGTGAAATAGCAGCATTGAGAGAATAGTGGTCTCATCCTGAGTCCCTCTGCTAAAGTGAAAGTGAAAGTCGTTCAGTCATGTCTGATTCTTTGCAACCCCACGGACTATACAGTCCATGGAATCTCCAGGCCAGAATATTGGAGTGGGTAGCCTCTCCCTTCCCTTGTGGCTCAGCTGGTAAAGAATCTTCCTGCAATGTGGGAGACCTGGGTTCGATCCCTTGGTTAGGAAGAATCCCTCTGCTAAATTCCTCAGAAAAACATTAGAGACTATTGGTGCCAAGTGTCTCATCTAACAGCTAACTTGGGGGATAAGATGTCAGAATCATGGCTGTGCGTCATTGTTAGTTAGTCTTCCGGAGTGTGGAAGAGAATATTCGGATTATTTTGAATGAAAGACAGTGAAGTAGATGTCTCTGATTTTGAATTCACCGTAGCGAAGTTTCTTAGCAATGATAATTCTGTCACAGCTGTTAGAATTTATTCCTTTATCCAAGTGACATTTTAACAGGAGAGAAATCCAAGTTATTATAAACAAATATAGACCATTCAGTCCAAAATGGCTCATTTAGCAACTTCATCTCGCTGACAAGCCTTGTTTCTGAACATTTGTAAACATTATTCTTGTGCATTTGATTTCTTTTTCCTTCTACAAAGCTAAACTGGCTTCTGGCTTTTGTCCTATGAAATTTAAAACTGGCAGCTTAAAATGTTTATTTAATTACATCCTAGGATGTGAGAGGTGGAAATGTATAGCCATTTAACTAGCTAAGTGATGGAGAAAAGGTTGGGTGACTGCGATTTTCTTGATTTTAGTGCTCTCTCAGTACCAGTGGCCTTAGTATCAAACAGCAGTGGGAGCTAGCTGTGGAAATTGAGGAATAAATTGAAAGGATATTTGGAAAAGGCATTTTAGTGGGAGGAGAGTAAGAGCTTTCAAGTAAATTACTAGTTTGTATGTGTTCCCCAGATGACTCTGAATTCTTCATTTGAACTGACATGGGTTGGATAAATATATCACGATCCTCCTTGCCTGGTACAAAGAAGAAACAGACAGAAAACGTGTGAAACTTAAACAGTATATGAAGAATGGTTGGGCTTCCCTGGTGACTCAGATGGTAAAGAAGCTGCCTGCAGTGTGGGAGACCTGGGTTCGATCCCTGGGTTGGGAAGATCCCCTGGAGAAGGAAACAGCAACCCACTCCAGTATTCTTGCTGGGAAAATCCCTTGGACAAAGGAGCCTGGTGGGCTATAGTCCATGGGATCACAAAGAGTCGGACATGACTGAGCGACTTTCACTTCACTTCACATGAGGAATAAACACATGCTAAAGGACAGCTTGCAGCTCCTAGGTCTCTACTGCTGAAGCTTTCTACAGACACATATTCCCAACCCTACATTACATTCTTCCCAACCCTTCCATTATGTTCTTAGTTCTCCTCCCCTGGTGGGTAAGTGCTCAGCCAAGGGAGCAAAGATGCTTGCTGAAGAAATTACAAGGAATAATTTTTCTCCTCTTCGAATAAGCAGACCTCTTTTTAAACCAAAAGCAGAGAAATAAAAGCTATTGTAAATATAGTACAATAAAATGATGTGTGCTGTACGTTACTAAAATGAAGAAATGCCCAGTTTGTTTGGGGAGTTGTCCACAGTAGGCATTTATTTCTGGGTATCACTTAGGCTTCCCAGGCAGGATCTGCTTACACTGAAATACAGTCACTAGAGATTTTCTGACTACATTGAGCAGAAGGATGAGTTGGAGTTAAGGCCAGTGAGAAAGGTGGTACCAGGTCAGACGGTCAGCAATCTGCTCCCTTCCAGGTCATCCTTTGGAAACAATGGTGTCCACCCTTCCCTGGCTTAGGACTTTAAACATATTGTGTTTTATGCCAGATCATGGGCAGAAAGCAGCCGACCATCCATCTTTCCAAGGAAGTGTTTAGTGCCCCTGGGCTCCCAGAGGCCCTGCAAAGCCAGCTTGGTTCAAAGAGAGTGGTCTCCAGATGAGTTGAGTCACCATTTGATTAAACATGATTTTAAAGGTAAACTGAATACATAAAACATATCAGTTGAAGACATAGGTCTGGTTGATTTTGAGAGAAAGAGACCAACAACTCACACCTTTATCCTTTCCTTCCTACCTGAGGAAAGCCATGCAAACATCAGGTATATTTAAACTCCCTAAATTGTATTAACTCTTGAAATTTCACTGTGCAAAGGGTCCACAATTATACTGCAGACTGAAAGAATGAGAGGACACTTGGACTGATGTGAAAGACTAGGATTTAAGTTCTAGCTCTAACATGAACCTGACAGTACAAAGGATCCACTGTAAGAATCCTAGATAAATATATATAAGGCAGCCGTGCTCACCTTTATTTTCCATTTTTCTCTTTCCCACCATAAAATGTACTCACACTTTCTCAAATGTTAAATGACTTACCCAAAATCACAAACTGGCAAGTGATCCAAACAAAACACTCTGATCTTGCCCACGGAAGCCAGGTGCTCATCGTAGAATATCCACCTGTATCATAAAATTCACAAACATTTGTTCAATACTTATCTTGGAAGAGAAGAGGACTTACTTTGATTTGGAAGCTTTATTTCATCAAGGAAAGAAAAAGGAAAGAAGGGAGGGAGAGAGGGAGAAGGGAGTAAGGAGAAAGAAAGAAAGGAGAGAAGAAGGGAGGGAGTTAAAACCAGGCAGCCATCAGGGGCTGGAGAAGCTTGTCCCATGCCCCAGGTTGATATATGCACATATACTAGAAACTGTAGAGGGCCTAACCTACTCACATCCCTGGCTGATGGAACCTGGCTGCACACACAAAGGAGATGTAGTAGAAAGCCTAGTAGAAACTGTAAGTGAGGCCAGACTTAAAAACCTAATGTCTGAATGTACTCCTGAGCCCACTCACAAACCCACTACCAGAGAATAAAAGTTTGCTCATTCAAATGCTGGAGCACAACCTCTAGCCACCTTCTGATGGCTCACTAAGCTCTGCAGACATAGAGGCAACCCCTAGGAATCAAACAAAAATAAAAGCAAGAATAATAAAACCTGAGCAGAGGCATCGGTGGCCACACATTACAGGAAAGATTTCACAGATTTCGTCCAGGCATGTTACTAAAGAAACAGCAACAATTCTCAAAGGGAAAAAAGAACCCAGAGTCATTATCTAAAATGTTCAGTATACAGCAAAAGATTATGAAACATGGAAAAATAAGTCTGATTTATACATAGAAAAAAACAAAGCTGTCAACAGAAGTTGTCATTAAGTGTTTTCAGATGCTGGATTCAGCAAAGACTTCAAAGAAGTTATTAAATATATTCAAACTACAAGATAAGCCATGTTTAAACAATTGAAAGTATGACAGTAACTCAGTAAATAAAGAATCTCAAAGAAAGAGTTAAAATCAGTTAAAAATAGAAATTCTGGAGTTGAAAACTCAGTAACATTAATCTACAGATCCAAGAAGTTCAAAGCAAGATAAATTTTAAAAGATCTCTATCCAGACATATAATAAGCGCACAGAGAAAATCTTGAAGAACATTAAAGGAAAAAAAATAAGAGATCACAGTGGAAATCAATAATATAAAATGCATAAAAACAATGGAGAAAATGAATGAAAACAAAAACTATATTTTAAAAAAATCACTTGACTTACACGAATTGACCAAGAAAGTAAGGGAGAAGATTCAAATTACCAAATTTGGAATGAATAAAGGAACATCATTAATGAGTCTACAGAAATTAAAAGGTTATAAGGAAATATTATGAACAACTTAGCTCAGTCAAAATAAGCAGATTCTTAGAAAGACTCAAATTACCACAACTGACCCGAGAAGAAATAAGACAATTTAAATAAGACAATAACATGTAAAACAACTGATTTCATCATTTAAAAATCTTCCCACAAAGAAAAGCACAGAAAGTTTCATTGGCAAATTCTATCAAATATTTAAAGAAAAAAAATAATTCTTCAAAAATTCTTTCAGCAAATAGAAAAGAAGAAAGCACATCTAATTTATTCTATGGAACTAGTGCTATTAATAGCTTTCATTAAAGCCAAACAAGTCAAGAGAAAATCTATATTCCTTATGAACATAAACACAAAAATCCTTAATAATCCTAAACTGAATTCAGTGACATATAAAAATAATGACATACTATGATGGAGAATTACTCCCAGAAATATGAGGTTGATTTGATATTCAAATTTCAATTAACGTGTTATACCATAGCTCAGTAGCTCAGTTGTGTCTGACTCTTTGTCACCCTTTGGACTGTAGCCCACGAGCCCCCTCTGTCCATGGGATTTCTCAGGCAAGAACTAGTTGCCTAGTTCTGGGCAACTGGGTTGCTCCCATTCCTGGTGTCACAGTGATGGGAGATAGAGTTCCATTAAGCCTAGTCATGGAAGTACTTCCTCATTTCACAAGCCTACACAGCTCCCTAGACACAAATCCATCCCAGAACTGGTCTCAGATGAAGCTAAACCAGAATCCCAGACATTCGGCTAATTATTGTTACCCTCTATTTCTGTGACTGCTACATTTTTATTTTTTTCCAGTTTTACTGGGGTATATCCCTGGGGAAGGAGATGGCAACCCACTCCAGTATTCTTACCTGGAGAATCCTATGGACAGAGGAGCCTGGCAGGCCATGGTCCATAGGGTCACAAAGAGTCAGACACCACTGAGACAACTTAGCATGCATGCACTGAGGAATAATTGACAAATAAAAATTGCACACATTCCAGGTGAACACAAGGTGATGACTTACTACACGTATGTATTGTGAAATGATTAACACAATCAAATTAACACATCCACTACCTCACACAGTTATTCTTCCTTTTTGTGTTGTTTCGTAACTGCCACCACTAATTTTAAACTGCAAACGAGTTCTTCTGATTCCATTTCTCCAGTAAGCATATACTAAAGAATGTCTTACTACCAATTCAAATTTTATCATTTACAAAGTATTTAAAGTACATACTGAGGTCTGACAATATGAATTTGACTTATTTACCTGAGTGTGATCTTAAACACTTTAAGCTTCAGTCTCTATATATATGAGATGATGTTTATAATAATAGCACCTGCCTGGAAGATCTGTTGGGAAGATTAACTACAATAATGTGTATTAATGCAAAACATGTAACATTACATGTTATATGACACTTAGTACCAGTTACATTGATTTTAGTTTTCTTGTTATTAGGTACCATATTAGTCCCTGAATGTTAAAACTTTATACATTCAGGGACTAATACTTTATACTAATTCTTTTTGTTGTTGCTGTTTTTGTTCAGTTGTGTTTAAACATCTTTATATTCTGGTCTGAACCTTTCTTTCCATATCCATCTCTTACTATATATCTCCATACACCCTGAACTCCAACCTTACTGAACTACTCAGTCTTGCTTAGAGAATGTGTAACACACAGTATGGAAAAATACTAGGGCAACAATAAAGTTAAACAAATGGTTTTTTTGCCTATTACTGTGCATGGAGCAAAATGTAATTATTAAAGTGATTTAAAGATACCATGGATTTTTGACAGTTGTCTCTTCAGGGGGTTAGCTTGATGCAATATTAAAATATGTTTCATTATATCTAGTGGAAATTCAAGAGGAATGCTCTTTGCAATTCAAAAGGGACAAAAATCTCAGAATAAAAATTCATTCTCAATCCCTGCAGAGTTCATTATGAACAACAGAGTGCTAGAAATTAAAACATTTAAATATATTTAATAAGGCTCTATAATGGAATGACATTTATGTTTAGATAGATTCTCTAGTCTCTCTCCCTCTTTTCTTTTATCTTTCCAAACTGTATGCTTAGGGGAAAAGTGAACTGCTGATGTGATTTAATTGGTTAATTATGACTAGATTCCCCAGCAAAGTGGAGAGTTGAAGCAATTATCTAGATTATTAAAGTTTAGAAACCTTTCCCCTCTAATATCTTGATATTCCAGCCAAAGTGGGTTGTGATTTTACATTAATTGAGACCAAACTGTTTGTAGTTGTGGGAATCTGCATGCCTGGAGAATAAAATGGCAGTATTTAGGCCAGAATTAATTGAATTGGAAGAGGAAATTAAGGCAACTTAGAAAGTTGCTTAAGTTTTTAGTATTTTTTCATCCCTCCTCATATATGGTACTTTAACTATTACTGAGAGAAAATACTTTTGTCTAATCATCCACAGAATTAGTTTACGGTCATGACAGCATATTAAAAAGCAGAGACATCACTTTGCTGAAAAAGGTCCATATAGTCAAAGATATGGTTTTTCCAGTAGTCATACACAGATGTAAGAGTTGGACCATAAAGAAGGCTGAGTGCCAAAGAACTGATGTTTTGAATTGTGGTGCTGGAGAACACTCTTGAGAGTTCTATGAACTCTCTCAAGGAGATCAAACCACTCAGTCTTAAAGACAACCAACCCTGAATATTCATTGGAAGGACTGAGGCTGAAGTTGAAGCTCTTGGCCACGTGATGCAAAGAGCCAACTCACTGGAAAAGACCCTGATGCTAGGAAAGATTGAGAGCAGGAGAACAAGGGGGAAACAGAGGATGAAATGGCTAGATAGCATCACCAACTCAATGGACATGAATCTGAGCAAATTCTGGGAGATAGTGGAGGCCAGAGGAGCCTGGTCTCTGTCCATAAGGTTGCAAACAGTCAACCACGACTTAGCAACTCAACAACAAGCACCAATATGGTTTATGGTATTTGTTTTGAAATGTTAAAAAATGAGGTTTTTAAAATATTTAATATCTCACTATATATTTAATATAACTATTAACATCAAACATTTACTAGTAAAAAAAAAAAAAAATCCTCAGTATTGATCACAGCTCATCCTCTGTGTCTTGGCATAAAGGTACATTGGTCAACTTTGGACACAAAAATCTTTCTATGCTATATTCCACTTCTAAATTATTTACCTTCATGAAACTGGAAAAGTTTAAGCATAAACGAATCCGGTGAATAAAATGTATGTACTTTCATTTCCCTGTCCAACGTTTACTATATGTTATCCATAGTAAACTATTTTTAAGCAGAAAAGATAAACTTCAGTAATCAGATTGATTATGATCACCAGAATTTGAAATAATTTACACAAACTCTATCCTGTTTAGTTATTTTTAGGTCTCCCAAGTTATGGTTTAATTAAAGCTGAACCTAAGAAGGGGCTTTCCTGATAGCTCAGCTGGTAAAGAATCCACCTGCAATGCAGGAGACCTTGGTTCGATTCCTGGGTCGGGAAGATTGCCTTAAGAAGGGATAGGATACCCACTCAAGTATTCTTGGACTTCCCTGGTGGCTCAGATGGTAAAGAATCTGCCTTCAATGTGGGGGACCGGGGTATGATCCCTGGGTTTGGAAGATCCCCTGGAGAAAGAAATGGCTACCCACTCCAGTATTGTGGCCTGAAGAATTCCATGGGCTGTATAGTCCATGGGGTCACAAAGAGCTTAAAGAAAAAGAGATTATACGCATGCCTGGTAGTTATGATTTGATGGTTTACACCTCATGTAACCAAATTTTATTACACACACACACACACACACACACACACATTGTACTACTGGTCAGTATTCTTAACTGCTGTGAAAAGTTCAGAGACAGATTTTGGTCAGACTTCTGAATCATAGTCTTACCCAGAATTATCTTTTTCACTTACCACCTCTTGATTCTACATTCTACTATGTTAACTGCACATTCAGACAGGCTCCTACTTCATTGCAAGGTCTGGAAATTCTACATGTACAAAATGTTGTTTTCATAATCGCTGAGTAAAAACAGGTGCCTAATCTGAATAGCTCCTATAGGAATTCCAATATTAAACCCCGCTGACCTAACTTAGCTCCCAAATTCTATTACCTCACCAGTCACTTGTGTCCAGAAAGATGAGAGACATGTATGACCTGGATTAGGTTATATGTTCACTCCTAGGCCTGGCAGTGTAGTGAATTTCACTCAAAACCCACTGTGTAGTCAAATTTGGCTTGATTATCCTGCAAAAGCAGAGACTCTAAAACCATGACTTGAGTCAGAGAGGTAAAACATCTTCCTCTACTCTTCTAGGTTCTTCTGGCTGGTCTAAGTATTAAATTGACATGAGACAGATTTATAGGAGAAATCAAACAAAAGCTTAATAACATACATACATGGGAGAGACCATGGAAAACAGAGTAACTCACCCAAATAGCCAAAGACCCCACCTTAAATACCATCTTAAGCTAAAGACAAAAAAAAAGGGGGGGGGGATGCTGGGGTTAGTGGTTTGAGACATCATATCATCACATGGAGTTATTTAGTCTCTGAGTTGTGTCTGACTCTTGCGACCCCACAGACTGTAGCCTGCCAGGCTCCTCTGTCCATGGGATTTCCCAAGCAAGAATACTAGAGTGGGTTGCCATGTCTTTCTCCAGGACATCTTCCCAACACAGGCATCAAATCCACATTTCTTGCACTGGTAGGCAAATTCTTTACCACTAAGCCAACAAATGGAGATGGAAAACACAAATGTTTCATTAATACATGTTTGCTGGGCCCTACAGAGACAATGGGACACCGAGTGGATCCTGATCACTAGGCCCTTCTTAAGGGTCTCCCCCACCACCCCTAGCCCATGCTCTTTCAGATATCTCTGGTGATAACAATATTCCAGAAATGCTCTATACAAATTCTTTTAGAAAGTTAGGAGGAAGGGCAAAGTTTCTTTCTGAGTCTTTCAGAACTTGAGGGTTTTCAGCTTGAAACAATCCACATGCCAAAGAGACATTTAAGCTATCAAGTTTGGGTACCCTCCTCTTGCAGCAACAAAGATTTCTTTCTCATTCACATTGGTTAGCAGTCATGGGTGCTGCTGCTAAGTTGCTTCAGTCGTGTCCGACTCTATGCGACCCCAGAGACGGCAGCCCACCAGGCTCCCCCGTCCCTGGGATTCTCCAGGCAAGAACACTGGAGTGGGTTGCCATTTCCTTCTCCACTGCATGAAAGTGAAAAGTGAAAGGGAAGTCGCTCAGTCGTGTCCAACTCTTCGCGATCCCATGGACTGCAGCCCACCAGGCTCCTCCGTCCATGGGATTTTCCAGGCAAGAGTACTGGAGTGGGGTGCCATTGCCTTCTCCGAAGAGTCATGGGTAGACTGTAGCTATTTCCACACACATGTCTTTTCCATTTCAGGATGTACACTGAAGGAACAATGACAATTTAGGACATCTCAAGATGATACAGAAGATGGAGGGAAAGGCATTTCTTGCTTGTAAATGATTCTTTAAGTTTCCGCTTGGCACTGGCATGTGTTACTTCTCCTCACATTTAATTGGCCAAAGCAAATTGCAAAACAGAGGCTAAGAATGGAACAGTTCTCCCACAGAAAGAAACTACCACAATCTATCACAAGCTAAGTTCAACAGTAGGCAAAGCTTCATTCCCCAGGGAGATTTCCAGCAGGAATATGACAGATTTCCACTACAAACATTCGCTCTCACAGTTTCAAGCTCCAACTGAATTTTCTATGCAGAGTTATCGCTCTACCCCAAGAGACCTTACATTAAGGTCACCTGTGTGGGAGATTAGTCAGAAGGCTGGGCAAACCTTCCAGACTGGATAGAGTGGTGTGTGGCAGCTTTAAAACATGGAGGGAAAAGATGCACTTTTGAAATTATTTTCAAGAAAAATGGGGAAACCTAGAGTGGAAAATTGGATAGTGAAACTTAAAGGATGGCGGAGACAGGGCAAAGAGATGGACCTGCATGGCTTGATTTAGCAATGAGGGAATAATAAGTGAAAAATGCTAGATGAGAACAGGAGAATGACAAATCTAGAACTAAACACCAACATTTTGTTGTGTATTGAAGAATTTTGGCCCACGTTAGCCCTTCTTTAAGGTAAACATCATAAAGCACCATGTCTTCCGGATTCTCTAAAATATTTTCCTTGAATCCATGACTACTTTTCCATGTGTTTGATCTCTAACTAATTGATCTTAATTGATTGGTATCCAAGATCTAAGTGGTCTAGTATATCTATGTATGGAACTGATTTGGCTCCACTCATCACATGCAGCAGAACGTTTTTTATAAATCAACTGCAACATATATAAATAAGCCTGCTTCAAGACTCTCTAATTTTTTCTGTTTTACTATTTTTTTAATCCTTGCCACACTGTCCTGTTTATTAGAGCTAGAAAATTTTTATCAAAAATGGCACACTCAGATTAATTTAAGCATTGGTCCAATCAGTTATTCCCCCAAAAGGAAAATGCTTATAATTAAAGAACTAAACAGTAGCAGGCACACCATCCATGTTTTGCCAAATAAGACACAGATGCCTAACAGCAAAGCTTTTGGGAAGGCAGGAATTTGATTGTGATAGCTCTCCATTTAGAAGTCATAACGACATGACCACCAAGATCTAGGATTACCATGCTAATTTGGTGATGAAAGAAAACACTTTTAAGGAGAAAAACAGTCTTTTTGTTCTCGCAACTTGATTGCTGATGGTATGTACATTAGAAAAAAAATAAGACTGGCCAACTTGAAAGGGAAGATTAAAAACAAATTCTTTTCTCAATAGGACCAATAATTACAGAAAACACAATTGGCTCTGCTACTTACATTCTCCGTATTTCATGGTCAAAAACATTGAGGGCTTTTAGCACTTTCAACTGTTTTCCCATTGATCTGATACTTCTAAGGAGTTATATATTCCTGAGATGAATTTTTAATTTGTTTCTGATTGTAAAAAATAATACATTAAAACACCTGAGTTAATTGGAATAGTTTTTTCAGAGCTTCTCAGACTTTAAAGTGCATGTGATTCACCGGAGGACTGTGTCACAATCAGATTCTATGGAACCTATGACTGCATTTCCTACAAGCTGATTTGATGTCAATGACATCTTTTTCTCTAACTCACAATAAGGACTCTTTGAATTTTTTTTTAACTGAGAGAATGAAATTAAATTTAAAATTAAATTCCTTTAAGATATATAATGTATTTTTACAAGGAGGAGTTGGGATATAGAGATAACTCAAGTCTTCTTTTCTCCATAAACTACAATTTAGAAGAAACTCGAAAGGTTGTTTTATTTAGACAGCAGAAAGTAAGCAAGAATGCATCCAATTGTGGCTAGTTAATGCATTAATTGTAGCTAATTGCGATGTTTGCTTAACTGTGTGTTGTTTTGATCATTTGTGCAGATCACTCACAGCAGCTGAGCATATAAGGGATATCTCAATGTGTAATGGTATGTTTATGAAGACCGGAAGCCTTCTGACATTTTGGAAAGGTCCAGCTGGTACAGTCAAGAGCTTCAGCAGCTTGCTATGGCTCTTCATCCTACTTGCAGGATGGAGATAAAGCCTGGTCTGATAGTCCCACAACAGACGGTCTGCCTCCTGCATCATACTTCCAACTTGCTGATGCTAGAAAGAACTGGGTTGATTTCTGTAGCCACAGTTAAAAATTGTGGACCAGTTCCTCAATCCCAGGGTTTTCTGTTGTTTAAGTAGGTTACAGAGAGAGACTGAAAAGAGACTGGTAAGCTCAAACCCTGACTCTGCTGCTCTGTGTGCATAAGCCCACAGGCAAAAAATTTGCTCTGTGTCTCAGTTTCCATACTTGTAAAATTATAATAATAATAACAAATAATTTTAGAGATGATGTAGATTGAAGGAAGTTGTGCATGTCACATTGGAATATTGTACCTAGCATAAAGGGAAGGGCAGTTATTGGGCTCATTCACAATTAATCGAAGCTGACATGTATCAACCGATGGCGGTTTAATACTCTTGTAGACAACATGGGTTTTTCTCCATGCTGTTTCTTCCACCACATCACACTCTTCCTAACTTACTTCTAACTAACTGCTATTTGCATGGCATTACCTGGTTCAGGTAGGCCTTCTGCAGGAAGCTTTCCTTAAAACCCCTTTTTGCTACTAGCCTGACAGTCAGATGGTCTTGTGCATGATAATACAACCATGCTGCCTTAATCCCTAACTTTAAGCTCCTTAAGGACAGAAACTGATTTATCAGCTAATTTTAATGTCTAAGGAAATGTTGTGTAATGTCATCATATAACAACAAATGTATAGTGAATGAATGACACTGTCCCATACACAGGGGTAATTTGAAGTCATAAAAAAGAATAATGCTAAAGATATTAACAATAACAAGTAACATCAACTTGCATATGGCAGACATTGTGCTCATAGCTTCACATTTAATTCCATAAACTATCCCATGGACTGACACTATTATTATCGCATTTTTTCAGATGAAGAAAATGAGGTACTGAAACAGTAAGTGATTTTTGCACATTCCCCTAGCTAGAATGATGAAGACTTAACATTAGAATTGCAAAATTCAGAATTAAATTGAAGAAAGTAAGGAAAACCGCTAGACCATTCAGGTATGACCTAAATCAAATTCCTTACAATTATACAGTAGAAGTGACAAATAGATTCAAGGGATTAGATTTGATAGAGTGCCTGAAGAACTATGGACGGAGGTTTGTGACACTGTACAAGAGGCAGTGTTCAAGACCACCCCCCAAGAAAAAGAAATGCAAAAAAGCAAAATGGCTGTCTGAGGAGGCCTTACAAATAGCTGTGAAAAGAAGAGAAGCTAAACTTAAAGGAGAAAAGAAAAGATATACCCATCTGAATGCAGGGTTCCAAAGAATAGCAAGGAGAGATATGAAAGCCTTCCTCAGTGATCAGTGCAAAGTAATAGAGGAAAACAATAGAATGGGAAAGACTAGAGATCTCTTCAAGAAAATTAGAGACACCAAGGGAACATAACACGCAAAGATGGGCTCAATAAAGGATAGAAATGGTATTGACCTAACAGAAGCAGATGATATTAAGAAGAGGTGGAAAGAATATATGAGAACTATAAAAAAAAAGATCTTCATGACCCAGAAAATCACAATGGTGTGATCACTCACCTAGAGCCAGAGATCCTGGAACACAGTTAAATGGGCCTTAAGAAGCATCAGTATGAGCAAAGCTAGTGGAGGTGATGGAATTCCAGTTGAGCTATTTCAAATCCTATGCGATGATGCTGTGAAAGTGCTGCACTCAATATGTCAGCAAATTTGGAAAACTCAGCAGTGGCCAGGGGACTGGAAAGGATCAGTTTTCACTCCAACCTGAAGAAAGGCAGTGTCAAAGAATGTTCAAACTACTCACAACTGCACTCATTTCACATGCTGGCAAAGTAACGCTCAAAATTCTCCAAGCCAGATTTCAACAGTACATGAACTGAAAAATTCCAGATGTTCAAGCCAGATTTAGAAAAGGCAGAGAAACCCGAGATTAAATTGCCAACATCTGCTGAATCATAGAAAAAACAAGAGAGTTCCAAAAAAACATCTACTTCTGCTTTATTGACTATGCCAAAGCCTTTGACTCTGTGGATCACAATAAACTGGAAAATTCTTCAAGAGATGGGAATACCAGACTACCTTACCTGCCTCCTGAGAAATCTGTATGCAGGTCAAGAAGCAACAGTTAGAACTGGACATAGAACAATTGACTGATTCCAAATAGGAAAAGGAGTACATCAAGGCTATATATTGTCACACTGTTTATTTAACTTTTATGCAGAGTACATCATGTGAAATGCCAGGCTGGATGAAGCATATGCTGGAATGAAGATTGCCGGGAGAAACATTAATAACCTCAAATATGCAGATGACACCACTCTTATGGCAGAAAGCGAAGAAGAACTAAAGAGCCTCTTAATGAAAGTGAAAGAGGAGACTGAAAAAACTGGGCTAAAAAACGAAGATCATGGCATCCGGTTCCATTACTTCGTGGCAAATAGATGGGGAAACAATGGAAACAGTGACAGACTTTATTTTCTTGGGGTCTGAAATCACTGCAGATGGTGATTGCAGCCATGAAATTAAAAGACACTTGTTCCTTGGAAGAAAAGCTATGACCAACCTAGAAAGCAAATTAAAGAGCTGAAATATTACTTTGCCAACAAAGGTCCATGGGAAATAGATGGGGAAACAGTGGAAACAGTGTCAGACTTTATTTTTTGGGGCTCCAAAATCACTGCAGATGGTGACTGCAGCCATGAAATTAGAAGACGCTTACTCCTTGGAAGAAAAGTTATGACCATCCTAGACAGTATTTTCAAAAGCAGAGACATTACTTTGCCGACTAAGGTCCGTCTAGTCAAGGCTATGGTTTTTCTTGTGGTCATGTATGGATGTGAGAGTTGGACTGTGAAGAAAGTTGAGTCCCGAAGAACTGATGCTTTTGAACTGTGGTGTTGGAGAAGACTCTTGAGAGTCCCTTGGACTGCAAGGAGATCCAACCAGTCCATTCTGAAGGAGATCAACCCTGGGATTTCTTTGGAAGGAATGATGCTAAAGCTGAAACTCCAGTACTTTGGCCACCTTATGCGAAGAGTTGACTCACTGGAAAAGACTCTGATGCTGGGAGGGATTGGGGGCAGGAGGAGAAGGGGATGACCGAGGATGAGATGGCTGGATGGCATCACGGACTTGATGGACATGAGTCTGAGTGAACTCCGAGAGATGGTGATGGACAGGGAGGCCTGGCGTGCTGCAATTCATGGGGTCACAAAGAGTCGGACACGACTGAGTGACTGAACTGAACAAAGGTCCATCTAGTCAAAGCTATGGTTTTTCCAGTAGTCAGATATGGAAGTGAGAATTGGACCTTAAAGCAAGCTCAGCTCCAAAGAACTGAAGCTTTTGAACTGTAGTGTTGGAGAAGACTCTTGAGAGTCCCTTGGACCGCAAAGAGGCCAAACTAATCAATACTAAAGGAAATCAGTACTGAATATTCATTGGAAGGACTGATGCTGAAGCTAAAGCTCCAATACTTTGGCCACCTGATGTGAAGAACTGACCCATTTGAAAAAAAGAAAAGACCCTGATGCTAGGAAAGATTGAAGGCAGGAGGAGAAGGGGACAACAGAGGATGAGCTGGTTGGATGGCATCACCGACTCGATGGACATAAGTTTGAGAAAACTCCAGGAATTGGTGATAGGCATTGAAGCCTGGCATGCTGCAGTCCACAAGGTCAGAAAGAATCAGACACAACTGAACAACTGAACTGGACTGGGTATTAGTATTAACTGGAAAGATATTACATGTAGGCCTCAAGTGAATAAATTTCCATTTATTGTAATCTCAGCTCTAACAAGCTAGGGAAAGACCGAAACAAAACCTGGTTGGAAAAGACACTGGAATCCAAACAAACAGAACAAGTCTTTCTTGCTAGAGGTGGAGAATGCCACCAATGACTGTACTGACAGTCCCTGGATTTCAGGTTTGGGGAACTGTAACATCTGGCCTTTCATTTGGCTTCATATAATCAGGAACTAAGGAAGGATGGGTTTGCTGAGTGCTGATATCTTCTTATTCTCCTTCAAACACTGACATGTGATTTTTTATTTCATCTCTGAGCACCTTAGGGCTTCTTTATGTATCTATCAATTTGCAAAAGAAACACTTCCTCATAAGTAATGCTTATCAATTTAAAAAGATATGCTTTCTTCTTTCACCTTGATTCTTACTTTTGTTTCTTTCAAACTCCTTGTGAAGTTCAAACCTCTAAGAAGAAACCAATATTCCATCTCACAGCCTCACCAGTGCTGTATTATAGGTAAATCAATCTGTGCCCACAGGTAGCCTCTCTGCTTTTGCTTGCAACTGACAACATTTTACAAAAATTAAATCCCCGTCCTTCCTACAGTTTTTCCAAATTATTGGCAAAGTGAACTGCAGCCCACTTGAACGAGACTACGATACTACTACATCATCTCAAAGCCCCATGTGTAACTTTTGAGAGACTGATGACACCTTGAGGCCACCTGAAGCTGGTGTCATAACTGATGCCAAAAGAAACCACTGTTTCTTTTGTAAGTGGGAGATGGAGACCAGCAACTTGGTCCTAAGTTCTCTTTCAGACAAAGCAGGTAGGCTGACTATCTTACTTGCTTCCCTGTGTCCTGCATGCATGATCAGTCATGTCCAACTCTTTGGGACCCCATGGACTGTAGCCTGCCAGGCTCCTCTGTTCATGGGATTTCCCAGGCAAGAATACTGGAGTGGGTTGCCATTTCCTCCTCCAGGGGATCTCCCCTCCCCAGGGATCAAACTCATGTCTCTTGAATCTCTTGCATTGGCAAGTGAATTCTTTACCACTACCACCACTTGGGAAGCCTTCTTATTTGCTTTTTAGGTATTAAATGCTGCAGCCTTAATTTCAACTGGAAAGATATTACAGATGACTAAAACATAATAATAATAGAATGAGCCTTTCAAAGCCAAAGAAAGAAAACTCCCACGGGACCAACTGGAAAGAAGAGTTTTGTGTGTTTATTTTCTTTATGTTTTTTGTTTGGTTGGTTGGTTTGGTATTTGCTTGCTTATTTTTAAAAAGTGCACACACCTCACCACCTCTCTAGATTTCCTCAACTGTTAAAGTTATGAGACTACATCAGAGGCAAAAAGTCAGCATTTCCCATCCACTCTAGTCCTGGTTCTCTTGTCACTTCAACCTGTTCAGCTCCATAGATGAAGGGATTAAGAATGGTACAAACCTCCAGTTATATGATAAATAAGTCAGACAAATGGTTACTAAACTTATCCTCATGATCATTTTTAACATACTCTAACTAACATAATGTACATCTACTATATTTTAATAAAAGGCATAAAAAGTAAAAATAATAAAAAAGATCCATACATGCACTCAGGAGAATATACACACACATACTTCCTCTCTCTTAATCCCCCGTCACAGCTTCCTGGTAAGAATCATGGCATCTCAAGATGTCCCATGTTATAAACATATCTGTGCTAGATGCTGATATGTTCCCAAAGTTCCATGGTATGAATTCTAGCTCCTGACTTTCTTGCAGGAAAATTACAGCTTAGCTATACAATATTGTAGATCTTTTTCTTAAACCAACTGCTGAATCCCCCAATTCCACAGGGGAAAAGACCTATTTAACAGTCAACAAGAAGAAAAGGTGATTCAACATTTTTACCTTTTGGTATTTGCCAGAACATTTTCTCATCTCTTTTTTCTTTTCATGTGTGTGTGTGTGTGTGTGTGTGTTTTGTTATCAACTTTGGCTTATAAATAAACACCATATATTCATTGCTGCTAACTTTATATGATTACAGTGAATACAGTATTCATAATTTAAACTTGCATGGTTTTAAAGATGTCTCATTCTCCACAGTATTTTTTTTTTTTCTTAAGACATGCTTCTGCTTGCTCTCATCTGGTGCTGGAACAACCCAACACCAGAGCTGGGAAAATAGGCAGTGTTTCATTACATTCAAGCTAGAGCAGGGCTTCCCAGTCTCGGCACTGTTGACATTTGTACTGGATAATTATTTGTTGTGGGGACTGACCTATGTATGTAGGCTGTTTAGCAGTATCTTTGGCCTCTATCCAAGGTGTGTTATTTATACACCGACTTGATAGACATGAGTTTGAGCAGGCTCCAGGAGTCGGTGATGGACAGGGAAGCCTAGCGTGCTGCAGTCCATGGTGTTGCAAAGAGTCGGACACGACTGAGCAACTGAACTGAACTGGCCTCTATCCACCAAATACCAACAGTATTTCCCCCAGTTGTAACAACCAAAAATCTCTCCCGATGTTACCAGATATCCCTGGGAGGAACAAAAATCGCACCTGGTTGAGAATCACTGCTGTGCAGGGCAAAAATAGGGAACCAATGTCTGATGAGGACTAGCATGTTCCAAGTATTGTACTTATCTCTATTTTCTAGTTCTACTCTTTCCAACAACACTCTAAGGTAGGATAACATCCCTGCTTTACAGGTAGAGAAACTGATATCCCAACTAATGCAGTAATATGCCTATGGGCTCGCCATTCAAAACCAGCAGAGACAACTGAGTCTGACTCTGAATACTCGACTCTCTCCTCTACTTTCTGCTACCTGAAAAATCTGCCTGCCATCTCAGTGATTCTAAAATAATTTCTCCTTCCAAGATGTACTTGGCAAAAAATACTCCCATCATCACCAGTAAATTTTGCTGTAATTATACACCTTTCTCTTTAAGACAAAAGGATATCTCAAACATGTAATGTCTGAGCAAAATTTTTATAAATATGATTATAATAACAAGCTTCAAATACAAAATGTAAATTAATCCTAAACTAAACTTTAATAAAGTTTTAGTTCAAAGAGGGTGTGCGCCCCATCTTAATCTTCTTTTCCAGAATTCTTATTGATGAAGGATTCATATTTGATACTAAACCAAGTGGAAATCAATGAAGAAACTTCATTAATGAAAGTTTTCTTAGAAAACTCTATTGAAGGGTGTTTTGAAAATCTGAGGTAGTGGCTTCCTACCATCTATATACCTCAGACAGAGACTTTCTCAGACTAAGCACCTCACAAAGTGCCTTCGACAGAACTCTAGATTGATCCATGGGATATCAATCAGTGCGACTTCAAAAATAATCTTAGATAAGTGTTTTGGGTGATGATTAAAAACAGCCTTAGTAAACATAGTTCATCTTTTTGTGTTATATATACATTTAAGAGGAATATTCTTCCCAGGTGGCTCAATGGTAAAGAGTGTGCCTGCCAATGAAAAAGATGCAAGAAATGCAGGTTTGATCCCTGGGTCAGGAAGATCCCCTGGAGGAGAATATGGCAACCCACTCCAGTATTCTTGCCTGGAAAATCCCATGAACATAAGAGCTTGGCAGGCTACAGTTTATGGGGTCACAAAGAGTCGGACATGGCTGAACACTGAGCACAAGAGGAATATTTACTGCACTGAATATTTACCACACTAAGGGTCTCAAACTGATTTCATCATAGATTTCCCTTCACCCATACTCTGAAGAAGAATTAGTCTTTGAAGAACATATTTTGGGAAAGACTGCATTGTATTTTCTCTTCTAAAGAGTTTACATTTTGTTCTGAATGCAATCCTCTAGAGCTCTCTGTCCCTAATTTTTCTAGCTAATTTTATGACAATTTTCTGCACTTTATTTTATCAAATTTAAATAATAGAATATAAGTCTCTTTCGGCATACCCATAATCTGTGGAATCTTTGAAAAACCAAATATAAAGCACAGTTTATCCTTTTCAGAAAAACAGGGTACATAATGTTCAAATTCCAGTGCCAAGCAGGAAAGCTTACTGTCATTTATCCCATTTTTAGATGACAGTTTTTCCAGCAGAAACCCCACCTCCACATACCTACAAGATGTAGGGAGATAAAGTATCAGTCAAAACTCATCTTAGCCAGAGCAGATAAGCTATCAAATATACACATATTGCCTAGTGAAAAGATACAGAGATTAATTTTGTAAAAATATCCAAATTGTTTAATACCCATCACAATTTACATTTCACCTTCACTGACACCAATGATAAGAGCGTGTGAAAGCATGAACATAGAATTTACACCTCAGCACAGGCATTTCTACTCAAAAAAGGGTGCTAAGAGAATAAGTATGTTTTAGCTGCCCAAGCAGTTGTATTAACCAGCATGAACAATAACTATATCAGATCAACAAATCTTAAGTCTCCATGAACACAGAGCTTCATGTTTAGAGAGGCATGTACATTGTGGTGAGTTACTCACCTAGGTCTATGGATTTCTCTGCCCTGGTTGAAGCAAGGTACAGAAGGTGATAAATATCATTGCCCAATTCCAGAGAAAGACTTTTCTAACATAATAATAATAGAAATGCAGTTCTGTTTACCTAGATCTCCATGTCTTTTCCACTGCATCTTACAACTATGGTTAGCTGGATGTTCACTGTTTGAAAGGGGTTGTCTGCTTAGAATATGAACTATGTGGTTATCAGGGGATTATTTATTTAATAAGATTGAATATTTATGAGTAAATTATCACTTGAATTACTACTCTAGTCAATAGCAGCACTATGACTGGCACACTTTCAATGTTACTACAAAGGAAACCACTAAGAATATCAGATGATTTTTCCTTTAGTCGAGTGTGTTATGATACTGTGTTCATCACATACATTTAGTGTTTAATCCCCTTATGGTTATTATGATTTCATATGCTGATACTATTCAGATGATGAAACCGAGATCCTACTCTTCAGATGATGAAACTAAGTCCTGCCCAAAGTTATATAGTCATTAAGTGTCTGAAACAGGATTTCAGCCCATACAGCATGGCTTTAGAGCCTGTTCTCAGAACCACGACTTGATCTCAATAATAAGTAGGTAGACATTGTTCATGTATTTAGTGGTCATTTATTTAGTCATGTGGCTCATGTATTTAGTAGAATGGCTTCATATTTCTAATAAGCAATTTGTAAAAGGAAATAAAAGAAAACTTAGAAACTTCCCTGGTGGTTCAGTGGTTAAGAATCTACCTTCCAGTGCAGATGGGTTCCATCCCTGGTCAGGGAACTAAGATTTCACACGCCATGGGGCAACAAAGCCCAGGCACCAGAGCTTCTGAGACCGCACGCCCTAGAGCTCACATGCCACAACTCCTGAGCCCACGTCCTGCAACAAAGATCCCACATGCTGCAACTAAGACCCGACACAGCCAAAAAATCAATATTTTTTTAAAAGATATAAAATTTAAAAGTCTGTTTACAAGAAGAGTAAAATATTAATGCTAGAAAGAGGGAGAGAAATGATTTGACTAGTAAAACCTAAGCTGATTGTGAAATAAAGGTTAAGGACTGGAAGGATTGTGATGAGCACATTTAGAAATGGTAGTGGTCAGTTCTAGACCTTGCCTGCCTCTAACTGTCTATATTATCCCGAACGAGTTACTTCCATACTCTGGCCACCTACCAGCAATAATAATAATAAATTACTTTTTCTAGAAATATGTCTCATTGCTTTCCACAATGTTTTTGGACTTTTACTCCTAGAGAAAGAATGGGGGGAAAATCTCATTATTCAGGAATGATATATATGCTGCTACTGCTACTGCTGCTAAGTCGCTTCAGTCGTGTCCGACTCTGTGCGACCCCATAGACAGGAGCCCAACAGGCTCCCCCGTCCCTGGGATTCTCCAGGCAAGAACACTGGAGTGGGTTGCCATTTCCTTCTCCATTGTGTGAAAGCAAAAAGTGAAAGTGAAGTAGCTCAGTCGCATCCGACTTCTAGCGACCCCATGGGCTGCAGCCTACCAGGCTCCTCCATCCATGGGATTTTCTAGGCAAGAGTACTGGAGTGGCTTGCTATTGCCTTCTCCGAATGATATATATGGCAATCCCCAAATTCAATTTACATAAAAACAACATAGAAATCTCAATTGTCATTTCAATCTTAAATTATGCATAACTTTGTTAAGTCAATCCTTAATTAAGTTCTTCATCTAGTAGAATTCTCTTTCCTATAACTTCAAATTCGCTTTCCAGTATTGTTCCTCTTCATCAGTGATAAACAGCTCTCCTTCCCTAATCTGTCAATCTTTTCCTTGATTTTGAGTCTTCCTTTACCAACACATATTTTCTTTCCTCTCCCACTCATCAAAACTTTGTGTCTACATTCACTGTCTGTATGTTCTAAGCCCTCTTGCATCCCTCAAACCTCCATTATCATGAATTTCCCTGTTCCAATGAAGTGCTTTTTCCAGACCATCAATGGCTTTCTATTATTAATAACTGATATATCCAACAAGATTTTTACCATTCTCACCCTTCTCACCCTTCTAGTATAGGAGGGAGACAATTTTTCCTTTCTGTTTCTCAAGGTCCTCTTCTACTCTACCATCTCCAAATGGCTGAAGAACCTAAGAATGTGCACATTGAACAGAGCCTCTTGTGAGAGACTCTGAAATATATATCCCAACTCAAATCTCTACCAATGTGCTAGCCTTATTCTACTTGAGTATTTGCCACAGATATGCAAATAGACACTGGTAAAACCTCCCATTTTTTCTCTAAATTTTCATATAATTTTTGTGAGCTCCATCCATCCTGTGAATAAAACCATACATCCAGTAGTTACCCCTTGTTGCCTGCGTATTACTTTCCCATACTTCAGCTAATAAGTCCTGATGATTTTATTTCCATCATATTTCTCAAAACTTTATCTTCCTCACCATCTTAATTTCCATTGCCTTAGTTCAGGGAGTCATCATTTTTCTCCTAAACCACAAATTGTTCTGCTTGCCTCCAGGCAAGCTCCTCTTTCTCACCAGGGCTGCTAGAATCATCTGTAAGTCTGGACAAGCAGAGGGAGCCAGGAGCAACGAGGTTTCCATGATACATTACAAGCGTTTTTGAGAAGGTGATGAAATCCATGGAACGGTTTCAAGCATTAAGAGTCATATGATCACAGTTATCTTTTATTCTCACCATACTGTGCCTCACACTTCATATTCCAGCAACAGAAAATGTACAGTGTTGTTTTCCATCTTCAAAACTATGCTGGTTATTTTATTTTTGCATCTCCAGTTTCATTCTCCACTTTTCTCTTGCTTCAGAACTGGGTTCCAATATCCTTTGGATTTTGCTACACATTTTTCCATTGAAAACTTCAGAGAGCTGGAGGAGAGGGAAGTCAGGGTATTTATTTCCTTGGCTTTTTCCCAATCAGGATATGGTTTGGCAATGACTGTGTTTCTCTGATGAAGGGCAATATTTCTCTTTGGAAGCATGGCTACGTGTCTTGCTCATTTTGAGATAATGGCACTTTCCTTTTTTCCTTTTAAACATAACAGTGGTAAAAGCTTCCAGTTTTACTTGATCTGAGAATGCATCATCATTCCTTATTGATTTTCCTTAACCTAGTATTTAAACTAATAAATAATTCCTTCATTAAAGTGTTTCTGATCATCGTTTCTGAGTGCGCTACCTGCTGAGACCCTGACCTATACACTGTCTTTATATGCCTATCTCAGATCCGTCCTCTGACACTCATCTTAACTCAAGAAACCACAAAGGTCATCTGGAAGGAAAAATCTTTGAAATATATGTCAAGTGTCTTCTGGTATCTCTACAGCTGTAGTTATCACTCATTAATTTAAGACCTATTTCCTCTATTGGAAGGTGAAATTCTTTAAACCAAAATTACAAATAGGTGATTTTTTTGTATACTTTCTTTCTAACTCACTGTCTCATGCATAGAAAATTCTGGTTGAATAAATAAATGAGTTATTGACAAACGTTTGGATCAGATTCCCAGGTGTTAATGACCTCAATTGATATTGTCCTTCTGCCATATAATACTTCATGTTGCTTTATCTCAAGTCTCCTTAATTGTATCTCTGGGAAATCTTCTGTGATTACGGGCATTCATCTTTAAAACGGAAACTATTGCTGGACCATTAAGAAGATATTAATCACTTATATATCAGCATGAATTAATTTAATAAAAATCACTCTCTTAAATATTAACTTATATCTGCTCTAATGTTAGGATAAAAAATTCAGTTGGGGTTAGGAAATAATTATTTGGTGACATTGAGCACTTGGAAGTCTAGGTAAAGCACAGTAGAGTATTTTAGTGATGGTTCAACAGTCAGTAATGAGTCCATATTTTTGAGCACTGGATTTGAAGATCACAGGAAATTGAGCAAGGGGACTAAACTTTGGGAGCTCTGACAGATAATTTAGTTTTCATCTATTATGAAATATTACATATTTTATTTAGAAGAAAGGAGACCACGTACCTTTTCCTCCTCCTCAACTTGAACTCTTTTTTTTTTTTTTTTGTCTTTATGGCTTTTTGCTTTATTTGTTAGTAGTTAATAAAGCGTGAAGTCTTTTTCTTCCTGTTATAAAGACAGCTTTAAAAAAAACTTAATCCACTTATAAATTGAACTGCTTGTAGTTTTACTTGTTAGAGGAGGACAGATGGGAACTATAATATCCTTCTGTCCACTTACATGGTGAGCTTTCTTATTTTAACCCAAGTGTGCCTTTTGGCTTCAGATAGTCCATGCTCCGTCTTTGGGCCTGGGTAGTGAGATGCTGGGTACTAAACCACACAGTTTAATAAACATTCATTGAGCACATTACATGGTAAGTAATGTGAATACAAAGAAGGAGCTCCACCCCGTGATCTTCTGATAACTAATGCCTGGATCATAGTGTATACAAAACAAAGGTTCAGTGTGTTTCATTGACTTCACCAGAGGAGAAAGTATAGTATCCAGAATCATCTAGGATCCTCAGGAGAGGCAGCCGACTTGTTAGAGAAAGAAATCTTCTCATGATCCTTGGGATCCAAGGCTGCCGCCTTAAGCACACAGGAAATTGCATGGAGATTTGGGGGAGGCAAACCAGAGTTGTATAATTTCCCAGCTTTAGGTTACTGCAGCTTCCTTTAAGGCTCAGGTGGTAAAGAACCTGCCTGCAGGAGACTTGGGTTCAACCCATGTTCTGGAGAAGGGAATGGGTACCCACTCCAGTATTCTTACCTGGAGAATTCTATGGACAGAGGAGCTTGGCTGGCTACAGTGCATGGGGTCGCAAAGAGTTGGACACGATTAAGCGACTGACACACACAGGTAACGGTATTACACTCTACCAGCCATTTTCTGCAACATTTCTATGAAATCTTTCTATTTTGTCTTGGCATAGGGTGTGTGCAGTTTACAAAATGGATTTTTTTTCATATAGTATTTGGAATTCATGGCTAGACTATGATAAAGAATATAATGATTCGAGTCAGCTGGACTTTGTGTTATTGTGATATTTGAGTTTGGTCACAGAAAGCTTTGAGAATCTCCATCAGTTAGAAGTCTTTCTTTTATGGAGGGAGGTGGCCAATGGAAGGAATGGGCAGATTATTGCCTACTGGACAATAAAGGCAGAAGACCATGCCTTCTAATAGAACCACCAAAACAGCTTTTAGAAAAGGCAGTGTATTTTCCCCCTGTTGTGCAGACTTTTGAACTTGCTGAGGAGCCCAACTGTTTAGCCTGTGTAGAGGCTGAAATATCAGCAGCTTCGAATGACAATGAAGTTACAATTGGAAAGGGCATTAAAATGGGAACCACTTGAAGCAAGTGGCAAAGGGAAATCAATCAGCATTGTTATTTTTTGCTTCTCCTGGAGAGCTAGCAAGGCCATGCATGAAGACAGTGGCAAAAATTTGCCTTTGAAAAATCTCACTGTAATTATCTGTCTAATGGCATAGTGTAACTCCCATTCATGGAAAGGGCAAAATCACCTCTGGGTGTCAGGTCTTACATTTCATGATGACTATTAATCATTATAATGGCTCTAATACCACTGAGCAGCTGTCTTGTGCTTTGGCTTTTATACTGTGTTTTTAGACATTACATCATAGAGAAGCTGTGTGGCAGAGTGGAAGAGGCCAGAGACAGTGGATGGTAGACTCTGATTTCAATTCAACTCTGCTATGTAAGCCTAGGAGCCATAAGCAAATTTCCTAATGTCCCTATGATTCCTTAGCTGGAAAGTGAGCATGAAAATCATATGATACAGTAACAGTTGTAGATAATGTCTAAGTTGTTGTTGCTGTTGTTCAGTCCCTCAGTCATGTCCAACTCTTTGCGACACCATGGACTGTAGCCCACCAGGCTCCTCTGTCCATGGGATTGCCCAGGCAAGAATACTGGAGTGGGTTGCCATTTCCTTCACCAGGGGATCTTCCCGACCAAAGGATTGAACTTGTGTCTCCTGCATTGGCAGGTGGATTCTTTAGCACTGAGGCACCAGGGAAGCCCAGATAATGTCTATAAGGTACCTGTAATAAATTCAGTTCAGTTCAGTCGCTCAGTCGTGTCTGACTCTTTGCGACCCCATGAATCGCAGCATGCCAGCCCCCCCGTTCATCACCAACTCCTGGAATTCACTCAAACTCACATCCATTGAGTCGGTGATGCCATCCAGCCATCTCATCCTCTGTCATCCCCTTCTCCTCCTGTCCCCAATCCCTCCCAGCATCAGAGTCTTTTCCAATGAGTCAACTCTTCGCGTGAGGTAGCCAAAGTACTGGAGTTTCAGCTTTAGCACCATTCCTCCCAAAGAACACCCAGGGCTGATCTCCTTTAGAATGGACTAGTTGGGTCCCCCTTGCAGTCCAAGGGACTCTCAAGAGTCTTCTCCAACACCACAGTTCAAAAGCATCAATTCTTCAGCGCTCAGCTTTCTTCACAGTCCAACTCTCTCATCCATACATAACCACTGGAAAAATCATAGCCTTGACTAGATGAACCTTTGTTGGCAAAGTAATGTCTCTGCTTTTCAATATGCCATCTAGGTTGGTCATAACTTTTCTTCCAAGGAGTAAGCGTCTTTTAATTTCATGGCTGCAATCACCATCTGCAGTGATTTTGGAGCCCCCAAAAATAAAGTCTGACACTGTTTCCCCATCTATTTCCCATGAAGTGATTGACTGTGGAAAATTCTGAAAGAGATGGGAATACCAGACCACCTGACCTGCCTCTTGAGAAACCTGCATGCAGGTCAGGAAGCAACACTTAGAACTGGACATGGAACAACAGACTAGTTCCAAATAGGAAAAGGAATACATCAAGGCTGTATATTGTCACCCTGCTTATTTAACTTCTATGCAGAGTACATCATGAGAAATGCTGGGCTGGAAGAAGCACAAGCTGGAATCAAGATTGCTGGGAGAAATATCAATAACCTCAGATATGCAGATGACACTACCCTTATGGCAGAAAGTGAAGAGGAACTAAAAAGCCTCTTGGTGAGAGTAAAAGAGGAGAGTGAAAAAGTTGGCTTAAAGCTCAACATTCAGAAAACAAAGATCATGGCATCTGGTCCTGTAACATATTAGGTGCTCAATAAAGACGGACCATTACTATTACTAGTATTGTCAGAGTTCATTCTGAAGTTAGACAGGGTATATATAAAATATTCAAAAATAAATATGAAGAAACTGGTTTCTATAGGGTAAGTAGTACTTGGCTCAGATAACACAGATCGCTAGTAAAACTATCAGAATTCCAATATAGGACTTTCATGTCCTAGTCTTGAGTCCTTAGAAAATCAACATCTTGAATGCCCTTTCCCATTAGAAGTATA
Source organism: Cephalophus harveyi (assembly GCA_006410635.1). Classification (NCBI taxonomy): domain Eukaryota; kingdom Metazoa; phylum Chordata; class Mammalia; order Artiodactyla; family Bovidae; genus Cephalophus; species Cephalophus harveyi. The sequence continues at coordinate 207,374 of SJYT01007876.1, forward strand.
TTGACAGTAAGAACAGTTGTTATAAGAGAAGGAGGACAGCAATCTACAGATTCAATGCAATCCCTATCAAGCTACCAGCGGTATTTTTCACAGAACTAGAACAAATAATTTCAAGATTTGTATGGAAATGCAAAAAACCTCGAATAGCCAAAGCAATCTTGAGAAAGAAGAATGGAACTGGAGGAATCAACCTGCCTGACTTCAGGCTCTACTACAAAGCCACAGTCATCAAGACAGTATGGTACTGGCACAAAGACAGAAATATAGATCAATGGAACAAAATAGAAAGCCCAGAGATAAATCCACACACCTATGGACACCTTATCTTCGACAAAGGAGGCAAGAATATACAATGGAGTAAAGACAATCTCTTTAACAAGTGGTGCTGGGAAAACTGGTCAACCACTTGTAGAAGAATGAAACTAGATCACTCTCTAACACCACACACAAAAATAAACTCAAAATGGATTAAAGATCTAAACGTAAGACCAGAAACTATAAAACTCCTAGAGGAGAACATAGGCAAAACACTTTCCGACATAAATCACAGCAGGATCCTCTATGATCCACCTCCCAGAATACTGGAAATAAAAGCAAAAATAAACAAATGGGATCTAATTAAAATTAAAAGCTTCTGCACAACAAAGGAAACTATAACCAAGGTAAAAAGACAGCCTTCTGAATGGGAGAAAACAATAGCAAATGAAGCAACTGACAAACAACTAATCTCAAAAATATACAAGCAACTTATGCAGCTCAACTCCAGAAAAATAAATGACCCAATCAAAAAATGGGCCAAAGAACTAAACAGACATTTCTCCAAAGAAGACATACGGATGGCTAACAAACACATGAAAAGATGCTCAACATCACTCATTATCAGAGAAATGCAAATCAAGACCACAATGAGGTACCATTTCACACCAGTCAGAATGGCTGCGATCCAAAAGTCTACAAGCAATAAATGCTGGAGAGGGTGTGGAGAAAAGGGAACCCTCTTACACTGTTGGTGGGAATGCAAACTAGCACAGCCACTATGCAGAACAGTATGGAGATTCCTTAAAAAACTGCAAATAGACCTGCCTTATGACCCAGCAATCCCACTGCTGGGCATACACACCGAGGAAACCAGAATTGAAAGAGACACATGTACCCCAATGTTCATTGCAGCACTGTTTATAATAGCCAGGACATGGAAACAACCTAGATGTCCATCAGCAGATGAATGGATAAGAAAGCTGTGGTACATATACACAATGGAGTATTACTCAGCCATTAAAAAGAATTCATTTGAATCAGTTCTAATGAGATGGATGAAACTGGAACCTATTATACAGAGTGAAGTAAGCCAGAAAGAAAAACACCAATACAGTATACTGACACATATATATGGAATTTAGAAAGATGGCAATGATGACCCTGTATGCGAGACAGCAAAAGAGACACAGATGTATAGAACGGACTTTTGGACTCTGTGGGAGAGGGAGAGGGAAAGAAAAACACCAATACAGTATACTGACACATATATACGGAATTTAGAAAGATGGCAATGATGACCCTGTATATGAGACAGCAAAAGAGACACAGATGTATAGAACGGACTTTTGGACTCTGTGGGCGAGGGAGAGGGTGGGATGATTTGGGGAAATGGCATTGAAACGTGTATACTATCATGTAAGAACGAAGCACCAGCCTATGTTCGATACAGGTTACAGGATGCTTGGGGCTGGTACACGGGGATGATCCAGAGAGAGGATATGGGGTGGGAGGTGGGAGGGGGATTCAGGATTGGGAGCTCGTATACACCCATGGTGGATTCATGTCAATGTATGGCAAAACCAATACAGTATCGTAAAATAAAATAAAGTAAAAATAAAATTTAAAAAAAAAGGAAAAAATAAAAAAATAAAAAAATAAAAAAAAGAGAAGGAGGACATAGTTCTTCATCCACCTTTCATATTTGAATATGTATTTTTATGTTTTAGGGTAAATAAGCATACTGTATACTCCAAAACAGGTCCAATTTCCATGTATTAGACACCATTTATCCCAACACTGACCTTAAATTTACTATGTCTGTATAAACCACTTTCACACAGAAACACACACAAAAATAATGGGGGTGGGGTGGATGAGAGTGCACTGGGTTTAAGCCCTTTGATTCACCTGGGAGAAATTTTGTTTAGAAGAAAAATTATCTATCAGATTATACCCTTTGTTTTCCACAGAGTGTTAGGCCAAATTAAGCCATATAGTATGTCCTAGAAAGGAGTGCTATCCTGCGAAGCTAAATGCCATACATTGCATTTTCCCTCAGCTGAATAACATTTCTTTGGTTTCTAATGATATCAGTAAATTGAATAACTGAAACTGCAAACACAGGCAATAGGGTGGAGTGAGGGGTTGGGAGGAAGCTACTAAGGATCTTGTTAAATTATTGATTCGCGAAGTCCACAGATAGCAAATCATTATTTTGTTACCTGATGGATCTGCAGGTCTTGCACAACAAAAGATCTTTTAAGCAGCAGGATTGATGCTTTAAATTGGGAAACAGTATATCAATAAAGGTCACTGTGACAGTGTGACTTATTCAAATACAGTGCTATTGCAAGCAGTCAGTTTTCACATTCCAGGATAAATGGCAGCTATTTTTTATATGTGTTTAGTTCCTCACAGAAACCTTGTTTGAAACGTCTCATTATTTACTGCTGCTTTTTCGAAATGAAAGAAACCAATTTATTTATCTGTCATGATCATTTCTAACTATAGGGACCTATAGCAAAAATCAATTGGCTAATAAAATAGTTAATTGGCAAAGTGCTTGTTGTGATGGGCCAAAAGCACAGACAGTGCACAAGCAGAGAAAGGGAGCTTAATTAAAATGGGGCTGCCCATCCTTAATGAAATTCTGCTGTGTAGATAGAAATTAATGCTAGAAAGACATCTGCATTCATTCTTAATACTGCAGAGTGGAAGCAAATTAAAGTAGCCCAATTAGTAGGTCTTTGTCTTAACGTTGTCTACATAGGGGTGCTTGTGGTTAGTAAAGCAGTTATAAGAAATTCCAAAAATCACTGTTTCTCAAACTATGAGAATCCATACATCTCACATTCTAATTTGATATATGAAATATAAACCGGGACAGATTAGCTAATATTCTAATTTTTTATAAATGATGTTTTTTATTAGATAGATGGAGATGATGTGTTAAGGCCTGGTGTGGCAAAACTTGTGTGCATGAAACATTTTTCAAGTTTACTCTTTTCAGTACAATGGGAGTGAAAGTCACTCAATGGGAGTGAATGTCAGACTCTTTGCGAAGCCATGCCAGAATACTGGGGTGGGTTCAGCTCAGTTCAATTCAGTTGCTCAATCGTGTCCAACTTTTTGTGACCCCATCAACCACAGCATGCCAGGCCTCCCTGTCCATCACAAACTCCCAGAGTCCACCCAAACCCATGTCCATTGAGTCAGTGATGCCACCCAACCATCTCATCCTCTGCCGTCCCCTTATCCTCTTGCCCTCAATCTTTCCCAGCATCAAGGTCTTTTCCAATGAGTCAGCTCTTCACATCAGGTGGCCAAAGTATTGGAGTTTCAGCTGATCTTCTTTAGGATGGACTGGTTGGATCTCCTTGCAGTCCAACAGACTCTCAAGAGTCTTCTCCAACACCACAGTTCAAAAGCATCAATTCTTTGGCACTCAGCTTTCTTTACAGTCCAACTCTCACATCCATACATGACCCCTGGAAAATCCATGCCTTGACTAGATGGACCTTTGTTGGCAAAGTAATGTCTCTGCGTTTTAATATGCTGTCTAGATTGGTCATAACTTTCCTTCCAAGGGGTAAGTGTCCTTTAATTTCATGGCTGCAATCACCATCTGCAGTGATTTTGAAGCCCAGAAAAATAAAGTCAGCCACTTTTTCCACTGTTTCCCCATCTATTTCCCATGAAGTGATGGGACTGGATCCGGATGCCATGATGTTAGTTTTCTGAATGTTGAGCTTTAAGCCAACCTTTTCACTCTCCTCTTTCACTTTCATCAAGAGGCTCTTTAATTCTTCTTCACTTTCTGCCATGAGGGTGGTGTCATTTGCACATATGAGGTTATTGATATTTCTCCTGGCAATCTTGATTCCAGCTTGTGCTTCCTCCAGCCCAGCGTTTCTCATGATGTACTCTACATATAAGTTAAATAAGCAGGGTGACAATATAAAGCCTTGACGTAATCCCTTCCCTATCTGGAACCAGTCCATTGTTCCATGTCCAGTTCTAACTGTTGCTTCCTGACATGCAGGTTTCTCAGGAGGCAGGTCAGGTAGTCTGGTATTCCCATCTCTTTCAGAATTTTTCATAGTTTATTGTGATCCACACAGTCAAAGGCTTTGGCATAGTCAATAAAGCAGAAATAGATGTTTTTCTGGAACTCTCTTGCTTTTTCCATGATCCAGCAGATGTTGGCAATTTGATCTCTGGTTCCTCTGCCTTTTCTAAATCCAGCTTGAACATCTTGAAGTTCACAGTTCACGTATTGCTGAAGCCTGGCTTGGAGAATTTTAAGCATCACTTTTCTAATGTGTGAGATGAGTGCAATTGTGCAGCAGTTTGAGCATTCTTTGGCATTGCCTTTCTTTGGGATTGGAAAGAAAACTGACCTTTTCCAGTCCTGTGGCCACTGCTGAGTTTTCCAAATTTGCTGACATATGGAGTGCAGCACTTTCATAGCATCATCTTTCAGGATTTGAAATAGCTCAACTGGAATTCTATCACCTCTACTAGTTTTGTGCGTAGTGATGCTTCCTAAGGCCCACTTGACTTCACATTCCAGGATGTCTGGCTCTAGGTGAGTGATCACACTATCGTGATTATCTGGGCCATGAAGATCTTTTTTGTATAGTTCTTCGGTGTATTTTTGCCACCTCTTCTTAATATCTTCTGCTTCTGTTAGATCCCTACCATTTCTGTCCTTTATTGAACCCATCTTTGCATAAAATGTTCCCTTGGTATCTCTAATTTTCTTGAAGAGATCTCTAGTCTTTCCCATTCTGTGGTTTTCCTGTATTTCTTTGCATTGATCGCTGAATGCATAAAACATTTTTGCAGGAAAGCTTTCTTATCTCTCCTTGCTATTCTTTTAAACTTTGCATTCAAATGGGTATATCTTTCCTTTTCTTTTGCTCTTTGCTTCCCTTATTTTCACAGCTATTTGTAAGGCCTCCTCAGGCAGCCATTTTGTTTTTTTGCATTTCTTTTTCTTGGGATGATCTTGATTCCTGTCTCCTGTACAATGTCATGAACCTGCATCCATAGTTCATCACGCACTCTATCTATCAGATTTAGTCCCTTAAATCTATTTCTCACTTCCACTGTATAGTCGTAAGTGATTTGATTTAGGTCATACCTGAATGGTCTATGGTTTTCTCCACTTTCTTCCATTTCAATCTGAATTTAGCTGCTCCCTGCCGCCGCCCCTGACCTTGGGCATGGGGTAGCTCCTCTCTGCCGTGCTTGTGCGGCCAGCACTTGTGCGTCTGGGGTGGGTAGCCTTTCCCTTCTCCAGGGCATCTTCCCAACCCAGATATCCAATTCAGGTCTGCTGCATTGCAGGCAGATTCTTTACCAGCTGAGCCACAAGGGAAGCCCCAAAATACTGGAGTGGGTAGCCTATCCCTTCTCCAGCAGATCTTCCTGACCTAGGAATCGAATCAGGGTCTCCTGAATTGCAGGCAGATTCTTTACTAACTGAGCAATCAGGGAAGCCAAATAAAATGGGAGAACATCCACGAATGACAACTAAACTTGGCTCTTCATGCATTATCAGCCATTTTATGGCAATATGAGTGATTTTTCCCTATAAATGTAAAAACTCTAGTTTATCAGAGGAAAAAGGAATTCTTTGTTTTTTTTAAACATGTCTGTAACTTTTGCATTTTTAAAGTCAGTTTTGCTATGGTAAAATTGACATATGATAAGTCTCATCAATTATGGTGTACAACGTGAGTTTTTTTACCAGCATCATTGAGGCATCATCGACATACAATTAGCTGCAAATATTTAAAATGTACATTTGGATAAGTACACTCCTCTGAAACCATCACCACAATTAAGATAAACATAGCAACCACAAAAAAATATCCTTCTCTTTTGTAATCACACTTACAAGCCCCTACTCCACTCCACCACATTCTTAGTCAACTACCAATCTACTACAGATCAGTTTGTTGAGGCACATCTTGGAGAAATTGTAGGTTCAGTTCCACATCACTGCCATTATGTGAATATCTCACTAAAGCAGTTCAGTTCAGTTCAGCCCCTAGTCATGTCCGACTCTTTGGGACCCCATGGAGGCAGCACACCAGGCCTCCCCGTCCATGGCCAACTCCCAGAGTTCACTCAAACTCATGTCCATTGAGTCAGTGATGCCATCCAACCATCTCATCCTCTGTCATCCCCTTCTCCTCCTGCCCCCAATCCCTCCCAGCAACAGAGTCTTTTCCAATGAATCAGTTCTTCACATCAGGTGGCCAAAGTATTGGAGCTTCAGCATCAGTCTTTTCAGTGAATATTCCAGAATAAAGCAAGTCACATGAATTTTGGGGATTTCCCAGTGTGTATAGGGGTTTCCCTGGCACCTCAAATGGTAAAGAATCTGCCTGCAATGCTGGAAACCTGGGTTCGATCCCTAGGTTGGGAAGATCCCCTGGAAAAGGGAATGGCTACCCAAGTATTCTTTTTTTTTTTTTAAGTTGTTTCAAAGTAGTTTATTTAGGGGTTCCATTTTCACTCCTCAATAGATTTTATGTATTTCTCATATGCTTCTTCACTCATTAGTTTATCTAGTTCTGAAGGGTTACTGAATGTCATCTTGATCAGCCAACCATCTTCATAACAAGACTTGACAAGTCCTGGATTTTCTGCTAGAGCTTTATTAATTTCAGTTACTTCTCCTGATAGAGGAGAATAGAGTTCACTAGGAGCTTTCACACTTTCCAAAGCACCAAACTCCTCTTGTTTGTTCAACTTTGTCCCAACTTCAGGCAGACTACAGTAAACAACATCTCCCAAAGCTTCCTGTGCAAAATTGCTGATTCCCACTGTTCAACACCATTTTCTGTTGTTACCCATTCGTGTTTTTCTGTGAATTTCCGCACCGACAGCAGAGCAGGGCCGGTGCGCAGCGCCCGGACGGCACCCGCTCGCAGTCCCCAGGGCCGCGGCGAGCAGGGCGCGCTGGATGCCGAGATGGCGCGCAGGCTGCCGACCGCGGCCCGCACGCTCCGCACCGCGCGCAGCGCCATGTTCGCACGGGTGCAGAGGGTCTCGGCGCGGCACCTAGAGCACCCCGGCCACTACCCAAGTATTCTTGCCTGGAGAATCCCATGGACTGTAGCCTGCCAGGCTCCTCTGTCCATAGTATTCCAAGAGTCAGACACGACTTAGCAACTAAATCACCACCACCACCAGTATTCTTGTCTGCAGAATTCGAAGGACAAAGGAGCCTGGTGGGCTACAGTCCATGGAGTCACAAAGAGTTGGAAACAAATGAGCGACTAACACTTTCTTTCACTTTCAATGCATACAAGTTAAGTTTACACTATACTATAGTCTATTAAAGTATGCAATACCATTACGTCTTTAAAAATGTACATACTTTAATTTGAAAATTACCCAAAACTGCTCTTATCTGACAACAGAGGGTTGCCATAAATTTTCTATTCATAAAAACTGCAATAAAGCAGTTATTGTAAAATGCAATAAAACAAAACACAATAAAACAAGGTATGCTTGTATTTCTAGAATCTGAAATGACTAAAATCATATGGTGTGTAATCTTCGGCTCCTTTCACAACATGTGGTGATTTATTCCCTAAGTCGTGTCTGACAACATAATTTATTTTTAGATTCACCTATGTTGCAAGGCGGAGAAGGCAATGGCACCCCACTCCGGTACTCTTGCCTGGAAAATCTCATGGATGAAGGAGCCTGATAGGCTGCAGTCCATGGGGTCGCTAAGAATCGGACACGACTGAGCAACTTCCCTTTCACTTTTCACTTTCATGCATTGGAGAAGGAAATTGTAACCCACTCCAGTGTTCTTGCCTGGAGAATCCCGGAAACGGGGGAGCCTGGTAGGCTTCCGTCTATGGGGTCGCACAGAGTCAGACATGACTGAAGCAACTTAGCAGCAGCAGCAGCATGTTGCAAGTAGATCCAACCAGTCCATCCTAAAGGAATCAGTCCTGGGTGTTCATTGGAAGGACTGATGTTGAAGCTGAAACTCCAATACTTTGGCCACCTGATGCAAAGAGCTGACTCATTTTAAAAGACCTTGATGCTGGGAAAGACTGAGGGCAGGAGGAGAAGGGGACGACAAAGGATGAGATGGTTGGATGGCATCACCGACTCAATGGACATGGGTTTGAGTGGACTCCAGGAGTTGGTGATGGACAGGGAGGCCTGGCGTGCTGCGGTTCATGGGATCGCAGAGTCGGACACGACTGAGCGACTGAACTGAACTGAACTGAACTGATGTTGTTGCATACGTTAGGACTGCATGCATTCATTTCTTTTCATTGTTGCATAGTTTCTCATTTTATGGACCATATTTTTCATCCATTCACCTGAATGGGATTTTGGTTTGCTTTGAAAATTTTGACTATTACAGGTAAAACTGCTATAATGCTTGAGAGTAAGTCTTTAAATGGATCCACACTTTGATTTCTCCTGAGAAAATATGTAGGAATGAATTGTCTGAGTAATGTAAAAGGTACATGTTTAATAATGTTAAAAGCTGTCAACTGTTTTCCAATGTGGTTGTACCACTGTAATTTCACATTCCCACCACAGACTACAGGAGTTCCGTTGCCTACCTTTTTAATCAACATTTGTGGCGTAGCATCTTATAAGTGGTTATAGTTCTCTAATAATTAATATTGAGCATCTTTTCATATAATTATTTGATATACGTATATCTACTTTGGTGAAAAGTCTGTTTAATTTTTCCCATTTTTATTGAGTTGTTTTGATATTACTAAATTTTTGAGAATTTTTTGTATATCCTGGATACAAGTCCTTTTTTAATAAATGAGATTTCTAGTATTTTCTGTCTGTCTGAATTGTCTCTTCATTCTCTTCACGATGTCTTCCAAGAGAAAAAGCTTTTAATATTAATAAAGTCAAAATATAATTTTTTTAATTTTATGGAACATAATTTTTGTGTTGCTCTAGCCAATTTTTTCCTGACCCAAGGTCACAAGATTTCCTCCTATCTTTTTTTCCTAGAAATTCTATCATTTTCAATTTTTCACTTAAATATATGATCTATTTGTTATTAGCTTTTGTATTCGGTGCAATGTGTGTGGACTACTGTCAAAAATAAATTGACCATATGCGTATGGGTCTATTTCTAGATTATATTCTCCTCAGGTGATCTATTTATCTATTAAAATGGCAGCATCATAATGTCTTCATTATTGTATTTTATAATAAATGTTAAAGCCAGGAAGTAAAAAGTCTCCAAACATCATTTATCTTCAAAATTCCTTCAAATAATTTTTGACATTTTTATTTAAATTTTAGAATCCTGTCTCTTATACACATCTAGATGTGTATAAGAGACAGCTCCTAATTTTAGAATCTGTATATCAATTTCTACCAAAACAAAAGACTTCTGGGATTTTTATTAAGATTTCAATGAAGCTAGAACAATTTGGGAAAATTGTCATCACATAAAGTTTTCTAATTCACATACTTAGTTCATCTTTAATTTATCTCAGCAATGTTTTGTTGTTTTCAATGTACAGATCTCTAATACCTCGTCAGACTTACTCTAATTATTTAATATTTCTGATACTATTGTAAGTGGTTTTGGATTTTTATCTCAATTTCTGTTTCATTGCCAATACATAAAAATACAATGAACTTTTGCACATTGATCTTTTATCCTGAATTTTTGTTCAATTCAATTGTTAGTTCTATAGGTTTTGGTGGGGCTTTCCAAGTGGCACTAGTAAAGAATCCACCTGCCACTGCAAGAGACATAAGAGACACGGGTTCAATCCCTAGGTCAGGAAGATCTCCTGGAGAGGGAAATGACAACCTAATCCAGTATTCTTGCCTGGAAAATTCCATGGACAGAGTAGCCTGGCAGGTTATGGTCCATAGGATCACAAAGAGTCCAACATAACTGAAGCAACTTAGCACACAAAGGTCTTTTACATATTTGATTTAATATTCTACATAGATTAAAATATTTTCTGCAATAAAAGACAGTTTTACTTTTTCTTTTCCACTGTGGATGGTTTTTCAAATTTCTTGCCTTATTGCTCTGGCTAGATTGTCCATATACTGTTGAATGGAAATGGTGGAAGGAAATAGTCTTGCTTTGTTCCTGGTTTAAGAGGAAAAGTATTCAGTCTTTCACCATTAAGTATTTTAGAACTGCAGGGTTTTGGTAGAGGCCCTTTATCAAGCTGATGATGTTCCAACTGATTTCAGGTTTACTTAAGAATTTTTATGAGGAACTTATGTTGGCTTACTTCAATTTTTTTTTTTTTTTGCATACATTGAGATGATCATGTTCTTTTCTTTCTTCATTTCTTAAAAAGGTAATTATCTTGATTGGTTTTTAAATACTAATAGAAGCATGCACTCCTGGAAAAAACTCCACTGTGGTCATAATGTATTACACTTTTATATACTGTTGGATTCAATTTGCTAAAATTTTAAGAATTTTTAATTCTATATTCATGATGTAGATTGCTTTGTAGCTTTCTTTTCTTGCAACAGTTTTTCCTGGGTTTGTTATGAGGGTAATGCTGACCTTATAGAATGTGTTGGAACATTTTCCTTCTTCTTCAGATTTCTGGAATAGCTTGTATACAATCTGCATTAATTCTTCCTTAACTGTTTGAATTCTCCAGTGAATGCATGTGGACCTTGAAGTGATCTTTGTAAAAAAAAGTTTACTTTATAAATCCAGTATTTTTTATAGATATAAGTTTACTAATGTTAGTTATTTCTTTTTCAAGTAATTTTGGTAGGTTGTGTCTTTAACTATTTCATTTAAGTTGTCAAATTCATAGTCATAAAGGTGGTCAAATTATTCCCTTATTATCCTTTCAACATTTGTAGTAAGATCTGTAGCCATTCTATTGTCTTATCTTCACCTTTGGTAATTTTCCTTGTCTTGTTCTCTATAATAAATTCACTTCCACCATTATTTTCATTTCTATATACATATAATTTTTCCTTTAAGATTTTTCTCTTTGTCACTGGTTTTAAGCAAGTTGATTATCATGTGCATTGGTATAATATTCTTCATGTTTCTTGTGCTCCAGGTCCATTGAGCTTCTTGGTATCATGGCTTTAGAATTTGCACTAATATATTAGGAGTCCCAGAAAATGAAGGGGTATTTTACCTTATCTGATGAAAGAGTGGCAACCATTTTCTTTCTAGTTTGATAAAAGTTCTAAATATGAAATTAAATTCTAAGTATAGAACTTTTGTATACATACGTATACACACAAACACACCAACACACATATGTCTTTGAAATTTTCCCAGAGCTTAGTGAGGCATTGTGGGGATTTTAGCTATATTTTCTACATTTCATTTTAAATAGTTTGTATTTTTATATCTTTGAGTACACTAATATTTTCTTTCACAATTTCTAAACTGCTATTACTCCCATCCATTTATTTCAGTGGTAGTAGTTTTTATGTGTTTTATTTCAATTTTTGTATCTTCCACAAATATGATCAACCTTTCCTCTAGTTTCGTGAACATCTGGAATTTAGTTATATGGTTTTAATGTCTTTGTCTATTAATTATGTCTTGTCTGCCACTAATTATGGATAGAATTTTTTGCATTCCTGATAAATTTTAATTGGATATAAACAATGTGTATTTTACCTTTTAGTGCTGAGTATTTTTTCTATTTCTATAAACATATTAAAGCTTTGTTCTGATACACAGATAAATTACTTGGAAACAGTCTCATATTTTTGGATCTTATTCCATTACATAAATTATCAAGCTAATAAAAAGAATTGAATAAGAGGGTCTATCAAGTTAGAAGCCGTGGCAAGTCCTACATACTCTTGAGGGGGGAGACAAACCAAACAAAGTTTCAAAGCTCTGCCACTTGAGTAGAATGTTTAGGAATTCAGTGCTTAGGAGTATTCTGGGATAACCCCTGCAAAGGATTAAATATTATATTTGGTACCTTACTCCACAGAAAAGGAAACATCACACAGTGCGTTTCTTTGGTTCTAGAGACAACATGTTCATTATCTGGGACTGTGACCCTTATCCATATACCAAGTGTCACAAAAGGCTGTCACCTGTGAATAGGGCATGAAAGGACTGTAGAGCAAGCCAAGACTGCAGTTCAAAAACTTTGCCTCAGGGGATATTTGAGCCAGGAAAACATATAGTTTTAGACATACCAGTGGTGGTAAAGATGCTGCGGGGGATTATAACAAGCCACAAAGTGAAAAATCACAATGAAAACTCCTAAGTTTCAGAGTAGGGTCAACCTAATTGAAGAAAAGAATCACATACATTTTTGGAGAAGAAAAAAATAAACCCTAGCATGCTTCTAGGCTCTGGTAGAGAGAAAAAGTGCCTGGTGATGGTGTAACACTGTCCAGACAATCAGAATGTCCGTCATGAGCTAGGTCCTGTCAGACTCGCAAAGTATTAAGACAGGCTAAGTAAAAATACATTGTGATATAGAAGATACAGCAAGACTGAGCACAAACTAAGCAGAGGGCATAAACAAGCTACCCATCTGTCAACCCAGATCTCCTAGGATTGTACAGAGCTTAAGTTCCTGACCAACAGCCATACAGGAGTTTCCACTATGACCATTTGCATCTTACAAAGTTTAAACGAGATAAAATCAAAGAGCTGCCAATGGCAGTCAAGTTATAGAAAATTTTTAAAAGATGTATAACAAGTGTGTTTGTGATTATCTGTGAATAGAATTCTATGGAAATAACTGGATCAATACTCACAGTAAGTTAATTTAAGCTTTTTGACAAAGATTTCAGTGGACAGGGAGAGGTTCTAACATTCCAGACTCATAATGAAGCAGCAGTTATGTGCCAGAACGGATGCTAGAAATCTGGTATCTCTTATCTCACTGAATGCATATAACTAGTGCTGCTGCTGCTAAGCTGCTTCAGTCGTGTCCAACTCTGTGTAACTCCATAGACGGCAGCCTACCAGGCTCCGCTGTCCCTGGGATTCTCCAGGCAAGAACACTGGAGTGGGTTGCCATTTCCTTCTCCAGTGCATGAAAGTGAAAAGTGAAAGTAAAGTCGCTCAGTCGTGTCCAACTCTTGGCGACCCCATGGACTGCAGCCTCCCAGTCTCCACTGCCCATGAGATTTTCCAGGCAAGAGTATGGAGTGGGTTGCTATTGCCTTCTCCAATAACTAGTCCTAAGAGACAACTATCATTGCCAACTCATTTGAAGATAAGTTGATTTTCAAAAACACAAGAAACCCATCTAAATATACATAGAGCATTGTTAAATTAGGGGCTTCCCTTGTAGCTCAGTCGGTAAAGAGTCTCCTGCAATGTAGGAGACGTGGATTCGATCCCTGGGTAAGGTAGATCCCCTGAAGGATGGCATGGCAACCCACTCCAGTATTCTTGCCTGAAGAATTCCATGGACAGAGGAGCCTGGCAGGCTACAACCCATGGCGTCACAAGAGTCGGACACGACTTAGCAACTAAACCTCCATCATTGTTAAATTCGGAGGAAAATTTTTCCTGCCTTCAAATAAAATTTTCCTGTACACCATTCAAGTTAGCAATTCAAGAATAGTTAACATATATTATGGTATGCAGAGAATGCTCTACCACACCTAGTAGAGAAATTTGTTGCCAGGATTCAGAGACAAGGATTTCCTAAGACCAAGATTTCAGGGCAAGGTCCCCCAAGACTGAGTCTCCAACTCACGAGTCACCATTGACTCAGGCACTGAACTGAGATACCAACAGAAAAGAACCAACAGAAGATGTCAACAGAAAAGAACCCTGCAGTCATCCAACAATAGGGCCAGACATCCCGAGATTCCTGATCGCACACAGCCAAGGTGCTGACTACATCGTGGTTCTTGAGAATTCTTCTGGCTCTAGATGCATATGCCTTCTGGTCATTATAATATAGCCCTCTGCCCATTTTTCATGGTCTAGTCTCAATATGTAGGCCATATCTCTGCCTCAGGAGAAACTGGGTGAGAATTAGCAAGTTCACCTGGGGGAGAAAAGTCTATAGCAGCAGAAAATAAACAAAACAACAGGAAAAAGGTGTAATATTCTATTTACTAGTTGACCTTGAGACAATAAATTATATATATATATATAATAAACAATATAAATAAATCATCTACATGCAATTATAAAATTTAATTGGGAATGAGATATTTCATTGCATTCTATTTTTTAATTTATTTTTATTTTTTAAAATATAAATTTATTTATTTTAATTGGAGGCTAACTACTTTACAATATTGTATTGGTTTTGCCATACATCAACATGAATCCGTGTTCCCCATCCTGAACCCTCCTCCCTCCTCCCTCCTCCAGCTTTCCTGTTGTTATCCCAGCCTCCATTCTTCTCCAATCATCCCAACAACTGCTCAAGATTAATCTTCACCAGACTATTCATTATTTTAGAACAAACATCATGACTTCTCTATTTGTATATTTCCCATGGAACATAGAGCTCTGTCATGTGTGATCTCTTTAATGAATGTTTTTAGAGTGAAAATTAAAGGTTCTAGGAAATGAAATTATATCCACATTATTGTGGAATCTTAAAGTTGAAACGTCCTTACAGACTTTTTAGTACAAATTTTTGTACTCTGTGATGGTGGAGAATTAGAATTTAATTGATTTGCACAAGATCACAGAACCAAGCATCAGTAAAACTAATTCTGTTAACAAACATTACAAGTACCTACTATGTAATAAGGCCTGGGATTATAATGAAGGTCTTTCATTACCTAATTTAGTACTCTTTCCAAAATACCCAGGAACTAGTTTTCAATTACTCATAATATAATATAAGCTCCATGCAAGGAAGGATTTTGTTCTATTCACTTATATATCACCAACATATTGAGCACTACTTGGCTTCTGAATATTTAATGAATATTTGAAGAATAAGTTGATGAACCATCAATTTTCAGACTATGTAAATATCATTTGATGATCTACGAGTTATTTAAGAATCATCAGTTCACATTCGGAAATGTCAGTGATTACTGTACAAATCAAAGGTTGTAGAATTCTGATCAAGTGTGTTTCCCTTTCTCATAAAAAAAAAATAGTTATATGTATTAGAGGAAAGGATTCAGTTATAGTGCTTTGTGATTGCATTCAATATAAGCAAGAGTTTATTTCTTCCTTTTCAAAAAACGCTCACATTTCTGTTGGTTTTTTGTGTTTCCTTCCCTTGTTTGGGCACAGAGCAAACACAGCCAGAATCTATAATTGGCCATACTATGGCTGAGCCCTCACTTGCCCAGTGGAACATCAGCTTTATGAAAGCAGGCTTGCTTTTCATGTTCACAGTAGTGTGTTGAGTTTTCTAAAATGAGACTCTGGCAAGCCATTATCAACGAGAAATAATAAAAGGCTAGTGGGGACCAGGTTTGCATTACTTCTTTTTAAGATGTTTTACAAAGGTATTCTTGGGAATGCTGTTTTTCAAAATCCTGTCCTGACAAGTTAAGTACGAGCAGTTCTTTGTTGAAAGAAAGATCTTTCATCTTTTTTTTTTTTTTTTTTTTATTTAGGAAAGTTTCCTTCCTCTGAGATAGCCTCCTTTACTCTGTAATATGCCAATTGTATGGCAGGCAGAATTCACATATTCACTCCCACCACCCTCTTTTATTCTGAACGTAGGAAAATTGCTAGCTGTACATACTGCTTGAGTCTGAAGAATGCCACATTCTTCCTGTTTCAGTAACATTGATGTGTCATTCACAAACATCTCCTGAGTGTCTAACATATGCAAAGGCTACATAGGTAATTACAAAGAGGAATCAACCTTTACAATCACGGTATATGTAGAGTAGAAATAATTTGTACTGCCTGCCTTCTCTATTCGGAGAAGGCAATAGCAAGCCACTCCAGTACTCTTGCCTAGAAAATCCCATGGATGGAGGAGCCTAGTAGGCTGCAGTCCATGGGGTCGCTCGAAGTTGGATGCGACTGAGCGACTTCACTTTCTCTTTTCGCTTTCACACAATGGAGAAGGAAATGGCAACCCACTCCAGTGTTCTTGCCTGGAGAATCCCAGGGACAGGGGAGCCTGTTGGGCTCCTGTCTATGGGGTCACACAGAGTCGGACACGACTGAAGCGACTTAGCAGCAGCAGCAGCAGCAGCAGCCTTCTCTATTCCAAACACTGAGTGAACCCATGACAGTATATAATTTAATATTAAAAAAAAAAAAAACAAATTAGGCACTAAGGTATGTATGCATGTGTACATGTTCAGTCATGTCCAAGTCTTTGTGAGCCCATGGACTATATTCTGCCAGGCTCCTCTGTCCACAGGATTTTTCAGGGAAGAATACTGGAGTGGGTTGCCATTTCTTCCTCCAGGGGATCTTCCCAATCCAGGGATCAAAACTGCATTTCCTGCATTGCAGATGCTTTACCTCTGAGCCACCGGGGAAGCCCCATAGACACTAAGGTACTAAGATGGTTATTTTTTAAAAGAGATAAGTGAGACTTGATAAGATTAAACAGCTTTTCAGGGAATTCTCTGGCAGTCCAGTGGTTAGGACTCCATACTTTCTCTGCAGGGGACATGGGTTCAATCCTTGGTCTGAGAATAAAGATCTCACAAGCCAAGTAGCGCGGCCAAAAAAAAAAAAAAAATTAGCTTTCAAGGTCACACATAGATAGAAGACCTTATACTCTGATTTCAAACTGTGCTTCTTGACCCTAATCTTCATGCTCTTCCTACTCTAAAAAACATTTTAAAATTTTACAAATCAAATTTGGAAAATAAGTCATAAAATTTTAATTAAATCATTCAAATAATAAATTTCATTTATAAATTGCATGTTTATGAATTATTAATACGATGGGAATTATTTAATTGATCCTGATCATTAAAACTCCATGGTTTTGGGGGCTTATAACGCTACTTATAAAGGTTTGACTAGGCAACCCTAATCTTCATGCTCTTCCTACTCTAAAAAACATTTTAAAATTTTACAAATCAAATTTGGAAAATAAGTCATAAAATTTTAATTAAATCATTCAAATAATAAATTTCATTTATAAATTGCATGTTTATGAATTATTAATACGATGGGAATTATTTAATTGATCCTGATCATTAAAACTCCATGGTTTTGGGGGCTTATAACGCTACTTATAAAGGTTTGACTAGGCAATTCTGGACATACTGATGAAAAAGACAACACTGCCTGGGAATTACATCCAAGCTACCTTCAGGCCCCAGTTTTCTCTATAAAGTGAGGAAGTATATTCTACCGGTGGTTTTCAAACTGGGTGCCTCCTAATCCTACTGTCTACAGAGGTGCCTCGGGGGCCAAGGAAGAAACCAAATGATATAATATTTTGAGCTGTCCCATTCCTATCCATCCACCTCCACAACACACCTTCAAACAGAGCAGCTGCACCTTTATTGGTATGATACACTGGATTTCCATTCAAGATTATCTTTAAAGAAAATATCCACAACAAAAAAATTTTTTAATCAAATTTGACAGCGACTTGACTCGAAGTTTTAGCATCTAAGGCCTCTTTGATTTTGTGGTTCTAAGGCCAATACAAGTAGCAATGAAGCATCTGGAACAGAAACGACAGATTCGTATTTCATCAGGGGTCAGATGGGACAGATAAACTTGGGGAAAAAAAACTTGAAAACCTGGTTAGAAATTATACAGGTAATGCTGTTCCGCAGAAACGTGAGAGTATATGCCCTACTTCAAAATGTGTGAACTTTTAGATTTTTTTGGTCTTTTTCTGCTTTATTGACTATGCCAAAGCCTTTGACTGTGGATCACAATAAACTGTAGAAAATTCTGAAAGAGATGGCAATACCAGACCACCTAACCTGCCTCTTGAGAAATCTGTATGCAGGCCAGGAAGCAACAGTTAGAACTGGACATGGAACAACAGACTGGTACCAAATAGGAAAAGGAGTACGTCAAGGCTGTATATTGTCACCCAGCTTATTTAACTTCTATACAGAGTACATCATGAGAAACGCTGGACTGGAAGAAACACAAGCTGGAATCAAGATTGCTGGGAGAAATATCAATAACCTCAGATATGCAGATGACACCACCCTTATGGCAGAAAGTGAAGAGGACCTAAAAAGCCTCTTGATGAAAGTGAAAGAGGAGAGCAAAAACGTTGGCTTAAAGCTCTACATTCAGAAAACGAAGATCATGGCATCTGGTCCCATCACTTCATGGGAAATAGATGGGGTAACAGTGGAAACAGTGTCAGACTTTATTTTTGGGGGCTCCAAAATCACTGCAGATGGTGACTGCAGCCATGAAATTAGAAGACGCTTGCTCCTTGGAAGAAAAGTTATGTCCAACCTAGATAGCATTTTCAAAAGCAGAGACATTACTTTGCTGACTGAGGTCCGTCTAGTCAAGGCTATGGTTTTTCCTGTGGTCATGTATGGATGTGAGAGTTGGACTGTGAAGAAGGCTGAGCGCCCAAGAATTGATGCTTTTGAACTGTGGTGTTGGAGAAGACTCTTGAGAGTC
>SJYT01007876.1:226457-267898 GCA_006410635.1 Cephalophus harveyi
AAGGAGATCAGCCCTGGGATTTCTTTGGAAGGAATGATGCTAAAGCTGAAACTCCAGTACTTTGGCCACCTCATGTGAAGAGAAGACTCGTTGGAAAAGACTCTGATGCTGGGAGGGATTGGGGGCAGGAGGAGAAGGGGACGACCGAGGATAAGATGGCTGGATGGCATCATTGATTTGATGGACGTGAGTCTGAGTGAACTCCGGGAGTTGGTGATGGACAGGAAGGCCTGGCATGCTGCGATTCATGGGGTTGCAAAGAGTCGGACACGAGTGAGCGACTGAACTGAATTAGACTCCTCTACCCAACACCCTGTGTTGGTTCCCTATGTCTACAAAATAGAGTAGGAATTCCTAGGATCTGGAATTCCTCTCTCTTCCCTGTTCCTTACATATGGTTTGTTCTTCGTTGGCCCCCTTTTCTGCTGATTCAGTCTTCCCAGCCTAGAATGCCCTTTTTCTCATTCTTTACACACTAAAATCTCACTACAATTCCACTGTTTTATGAAAATTATCTTATCATGGTTGCTTGTCATGCCCACCCTTCAATCCCTCTCAGGAGCTTTGGATCTGTTGGACCTGCTGCTTTTTCTGAAAAGACTCTTTCCCTAGGTTCTGTGACTCTGTACCCACTGGGCCTCCCTTCAGTCTTCCTCTAGTTTCTCTGCCACCTGTGCTCAGTCTCCTCTGTCTCCCCTGCCCAGGCTAAGGAGCTGGGCCTGCCCAGGCCCGTCCCTCTCGCTGCATCAGTAGCCTCCACACCACCTCTACAGCAGTGTCTCCCAATTCGGTTCCTCCAGCCCCAGATTTTCTCCTTAGTTACAGATCCGTATGTCCAACTACCTAATGACATTACCAGTTGGACATTTTGATGCATCTCAAACGCAACACAGCTAGAATCTTCTAGAATTTCCTGTCTGCCCCAACTCACCCATTCCACCAAAGTTGTTCTTCCTTTGGTAGGCACTGGATCAGTGAGTACCACCTGAACCATTTCAGTCCATCCTCAAGCTCAAAACCTTTTCTTGAGACATCTTCTTGTTACTTTCCTTACCCTCTTCTCTCATATCCACATCCCTCCAAATCAGGTGTCATCAAACTTTTCTCTAAAGAACCAGACAGTGAATGTTTCAGGCTTTGCAGACCATGTAGCCTCCAGTCCTGACCACTCAATACCAGGTTCTCTCTTGTTTTAAAGACCAGTGCTGGCCTGCTGGTGCAGAGTGACTGTGTTATATGGTTTCTCAGCAAGTCATTCAAACAGTTTATTTTTTATTTATTTTTTCCACACCACATGTCATGCAGGATCTTAATTCCTCAACCAGGGATCAAAACTGTATCCCTTGCAGTAGAAGCTCAGAGTATAAACCACTGGACTGACAGGGAAGTCCTCAGTTTATTTATTTTAAAAAATAGTTCATAAATGCACATGATTCTAACTTCTTCTTTTTTTAATTTTTATTTTTGCTTTATTTTGTTTTACAATAAATACTGTACTGGTTTTGCAATACATTGACATGAATCAGCAATTCTAACTTCTAAAAAACCAATAAACACCTTGCGCTCACTCACTTAGCCCGTTTAGCAGAAGACCACTATTGCCAGTTTCAAGTGTATCTTCGCAGAGATAATTCATGCACACATCAGTTCAGTTCAGTCTCTCAATCATGTCCGACTCTTCGCAACCCCATGGACCACAGCACAATACACTTCCCTACCCATCACCAACTCCCAGAGCTTACTCACACTCATGTCCATCAGGTCAGTGATGCCATCCAACCATCTCATCCACTGTCACCCCTTTCTCCTCCTGCCTTCAAACTTTCCCAGCATCAGGGTCTTTTCCAATGAGTCAGTTCTTTGCATCAGGTTCCAAAGTACTGGAGTTTTAGCTTCAGCATCAGTCCTCCCAATGGATATTCAGATCTGATTTCCCTTAGGATGGACTGGTTGAATCTCCTTGCAGTCCAAGGGACTCTCAAAAGTCTTCTCCAACACCACAGTTCAAAAGCATCAATTCTTCAGCACTCATCTTTCTTTATAGTCCAACTCTCACATCCATACATGACTACTGGAAAAACCATAGCCTTGACTAGACGGACCTTTGTTGACAAAGTAATGTCTCTGCTTTTTAAAATGCTGTCTAGGTTGGTCATAGTTGTTCTTCCAAGGAGCAAGCATCTTTTAATTTCATGGCTGCAGTCCCCATCTGCAGTGATTTTGGAGCCCAAAATAATAAAGTCTGTCACTGTTTCCATTGTTTCCCCATCTACTTGCCATTAAGTGATGGAATTCCAGTTGAGCTATTTCAAATCCTGAAAGATGATGCTGTGAAAGTGCTGCACTCAATATGTCAGCAAATTTGGAAAACTCAGCAGAGGCCACAGGACTGGAAAAGGTCAGTTTTCATTCCAATCCCAAAGAAAGGCAATGCCAAAGAATGCTCAAACTACTGCACAATTGCACTCATCTCACACGCTAGTAAAGTAATGCTCAAAATTCTCCAAGCCAGATTTCAGCAATACATGAACCAGGAACTTCCAGATGTTCAAGTTTGTTTTAGAAAAAGCAGAGGAATCAGGGATCAAATTGTTAACATCCGTTGGATCATTGAAAATCCAAGAGAGTTCCAGAAAAACATCTATTTCTGCTTTATTGACTATGCCAAATCCTTTGACAGTGTGGATCACAATAAACTGTGGAAAATTCTGAAAGAGATGGGAATACCAGATCACCTGACCTGCCCCTTGAGAAACCTGTTTGCAGATCAGGAAGCAAAAGTTAGAACTGGACATGAAACAACAGACTGGTTCCAAATAGGAAAAGGAGTATGTCAAGGCTGTATATTGTCACCCTGCTTATTTAACTTCTATGCAGAATACATCATGAGAAATACTGGGCTGGAAGAAGCCCAAGCTGGAATCAAGATTGCCGGGAGAAATATCAATAACCTAGCTATGGTTTTTCCAGTAGTCATGTATGGATGTGAGAATTGGACTATAAAGAAAGCTGAACACTGAAGAATTGATGCTTTTGAACTGTGGTGTTGGAGAAGACTCTTGAGAGTCCCTTGGACTGCAAGGAGATCCAACCAGTCCATCATAAAGGAGATCAGTCCTGGGTGTTCATTGGAAGGAGTGATGTTGAAGCTGCAACTCCAATACTTTGGCCACCTGATGCAAAGAGCTGACTCATTTGAAAAGACCCTGATGCTGGGAAAGATTGAGGGCAGGAGGAGAAGGGGACAACAGAGGATGAGATGGTTGGATGGCATCACCGACTCAATGGACATGAGTTTGAGTAAATTCTGGGAGTTGGTGATGGACAGGGAAGCCTGGCGTGCTGTGGTTCATGGGGTTGCAAAGAGTCAGACACAACTGAGCAACTGAACTGAACTGAACTGATGGGACTGGATGCCATGATCTTCGTTTTCTTTAAGCCAACTTTTTCACTCTCCTCTTTCACCTTCATCAAGAGGCTCTTTAGTTCCTCTTTGCTTTCTGCCATCAGGGTGGTGTCATCTACATACCTGAGGTTACTGATATTTCTCCCAGCAGTCTTGGTTCCAGCTTGTGCTTCATCCAGCCTGGCATTTCACACAATGTACCCTGCATATAAGTTAAATAAGCAGGGTGACAGTATACTGCCTTGATGTACTCCTTTCCCAATTTGGAACCAGTTTGTTGTTCCATGTCCTGTTCTAACTGTTGCTTCTTGACCTGCATACAGATTTCTCAAGATGCAGGTAAGGTGGTCATGCACACATAAACATATAGAAATGCTAGCATATGGCATGTGTGATTCTAAACTTTGTTTTAAATTGATTTCCTTTCTTTTATCCTTACAATCTACATTGCAATCTCACATTCGCCTCATTATTAAACTTTAGAGTTTTCTCCCTTTCTCTTTTATTATTTAAATTTTAAAAATAAAAAAAACTATCCAAGACTTACACAAAAGTTTAACAATAATGCCACACATATTCATGAACCTGCCATTTAGCTTTAGAAATTAAGTATCGCCAACACAGTTAAATCTGCCTTGTATAGACCCTTTTGGAACCACCTCAATGTCTTTTCCTCGTAGCATGCACGCATGCTAAGTAACTTCAGTTGTGTCTGAGCCTAATCCCATGGTCTACAGCCCACCAGGCTCCATGTCCATGGGATTCTCCAGGCAAGAAAACTGGAGCATGTTGTCATGCCCTCCTCCAGGGGATCTTCTTCCAAAGATCGAACCCGCATTTCATGTTTTCTGTGTTGGTAGGTTGGTTCTTTACCACCACCTGGGAAGCCCTTCTTCTTCCTAGAGGTAGCCACTATTCTGAATTTGATAGTCATCATTCCCAAAATATTCTTTATGTATTTGTTATATATTGTGTCCCCAGGCAATGGTTAGCACTTTTTTTACATGTTTTAAAGCTTCATGAAAGTGAAAGTTGCTCAGTCATGTCTGACTCTCTGTGACCCCATGGACTGTAGCCTGCCAGGCTCCTCTGTCCATAGAATTCTCCAGGCAAGAATACTGGAATGGGTAGTAGTTCCCTTCTCCAGGGGATCTTCCTGACCTAGGAACTGAACAAAAGTCTTCTGCATTTTGGGATTCTTTACCAGCTGAGCCACCAGGGAAGCACGTTAAAGCCCCATAGTATCTTCTATGTGCATTCTTCTGCCATTTTTGTCATCTTAAAATTAAGTTTGTGAGGTCCATCCACATCGACATATGTAACTAATAGTTCACCAACAGGCACTGCATAGCATATCGTGTGACCATTCTACTGTTTCTTTATCTTTTTCCTATTGATATATATTTAGTTTTTTTTCCCCCAAAAATTAAACGTTTATTTGCATTGCTCAGTCATGTCCTCTAGGCTGTTTTTAATTTTTTGCTATCGCAACATTGCTGTGAAGGTCACTTAAATTTACGTGTTTCTTCGAAGCAGTTTTTCTGAGCTTATATCTAAGAGCAGAGATGCTAGATTACAGACTGCACATTTCTAACTTTCTAAGTGCTGCTCAGGTGTTTTCTGAAGTGTCTTACCACCTCCCATTCTCGCAGCAGCGTACGGATGGGTTCCTGCGGTTGCTCCAGTACTTAGTCTATCAGGACGTCTTGAAAGGAGAGATGACACATTCAGATGGGATAATTAAGGAGGGTTTTGGGGGTTTTTTGGCCACACAATGTGTGGGATCTTAGTGCCCCAACCAGGGATTGATCCCGTGCCCCCTCCATTGGAAGCACAGAGTCTTAACCACTGGACAGCCAGCAAAGTCCCTAGGGGTAGTTTAATACAGAGAGTAAGTATTTAGAATTATTTTGTTTTCTTATGAATTTAACTTCCTGAGGTTGTGTTTTCATCTTCAATTTAATCATAATAATTCCCTTTTTCTTAAAAATCTGTCTTGTTTGATTTAATACAGTCTCTCCAGCTTTCTATCGGTTAGTATTTACCCAGTATATATTTCTCCATCTCTTTAGCTTCAACCTTACTGCAACCTTAAGTTCAGATATGTTTAATACAGAGTACAGTGCCCAATTTTTAATATCTTGTATGACAATCTCTGACTGTCGTGTTTTAGTTCATTTTGGTTTACTTGGCTTCGTATGTTTTCCCTTATTTTTCCTTCTTACACACTTCTTTCATTTTCCTTTTAACATTTAAAAAAAGAGATAGGCATCTTTTTTTTTCCATTTTCCGTCTAATGATTAAACTTGTGTGCTCTTGTATCAGTTATCCTTAAGATATTAACAGGTATTCCTGATACAAAATCTAAAAATGTTCAATAGATGTTCATAGATGTTTTCATTTCATAAATAAATAAATTCAATAAATGTTCAATATTTTCCCTCAAAGAACCAAGAATCTCCCACATATTACATGTTATTGCTGTGCAATATTTTAATGTCTATCGTGTAGCTCTACCCTTCAAATTAGGCATTTTTATTATGATTGATGTGGACAGGCAATTTTTAAAAACAATTTATTCACATATTTACCAATTTCTTCCTACATATTAAGCCTTCTTTCTGGGGTCATCCTCTCACCTGAACTACATCCTTTAACTTCCTTTACTGAAGTCCTATTATTGGCAAACTCAGTCTCAAAATATCTTAATTTCATCCCTATTCTTGTCCCATAGTTTCACCAACAATGTAATTATGAATTGATATGTTGCTGTTCAGTCACTCAGTCATATCTAACTCTTTGTGACCCCATGGACTGCAGCACACCAGGCTTCCCTGTCCTTCACCATCTCCTGGAGCTTGCTCAAACTCCTGGCCATTGAGTCGGTGATGCCATCCAACCATCTCATCTTCTGTCATCCCCTTCTCCTCCTACCTTCAGTCTTTCCCAGCATCAGGGTCTTTTCCAATAAAGCAGCTCTTCATATCAGGTGGCCAAAGTATTGGAGCTTTAGCTTCAGCATCAGTCCTTCCAATGATATTCAGGACTGATCTCCTTTAGGATGGACTAGTTGGATCTCCCTGCAGTCCAAGGGACTCTCAAGAGTCTTCTCCAACACTACAGTCCAAAAGCATCAATTCTTTGGTGCTCAGCTTTCTTTATAGTCCAACTCTCACATCCATACACATGACCACTGGAGAAACCATAGCTTTGACTAGACAGACCCTTGTTGGCAAAGAAATGTCTCTGCTTTTAATATGCTGCTATGTTTGTCATAGCTTTTCTTCCAAAGAGCAAGCATGTTTTAATTTCATGGCTGCAGTCACCATCTGCAGTGATTTTGGAGCAAAAAAATAGTCTCTCACTGTCTCCATTGTCTCCCCATCTATTTTCCATGAAGTGATGGGAGTGGATGCGATGATCTTCATTTTTTGAATGTTGAGCTTTAAGCCAACTTTTTCACTCTCCTCTTTCACCTTCATCAAGAGGCTCTTTAGTTCCTCTTCACTTTCTGCCATAAGGGTGGTGTCATCTGCATATCTGAGGTTATTGATATTTCTTCTTGCAATCTTGATTCCAGCTTGTGCTTCATTCTGACCAGCATTTCTCATGATGTACTCTGCATATAAGTTAAATAAGCAGGGTGACAATATACAGCCTTGACGTACTCCTTTTCCATTTTGGAACCAGTCTACTGTTCCATGTCCGGTTCTAACTGTTGCTTCTTGACCTGCATACAGGTTTCTCAGGAGAAAGATAAGGTGGCCTGGTATGCCTGTCTCTTTAAGAATTGTCCATGGTTTGTTGTGATCCACACAGTCAAAGGCTTTAGTGTAGTCAATGAAGCAGATGTAGATGTTTTTCTGAAATTCTCTTGCTTTTCCTATGACCCAACAGATGCTGACAATTTGACCTGTGCTTCATCTGTTTTCTCTAAATCCAGCTTATACATCTGGAAGTTCTCAGTTCATGTACTGCTGAAGCCTAGCTTGGAGAATTTTGAGCATTACTTTGCTAGCGTGTGAGATGAGTGCAATTGTGCGTTAGTCTGAACATTCTTTGGCATTGCCCTTCTTTGGGACTGGAATGAAAACTGACCTTTTCCAGTCCTGTGGCTTCTGCTGAGTTTTCCAAATTTGCTGGCATATTGAGTGCAACACTTTCACAGCATCATCTTTTAGGGTTTGAAATAGCTCAGCTGGAATTCCATCACCTCCACTAGTTTGAATTGATATAAAAGATATTATTCCACTGTTTCCTGGTTTCTGTTGTTGTTTTTGAGAGCCAATAGTTAGTCTACTTAATATTCCTTGGGAATATTGTGTATTTTTCCTCTGACTTCTTTAAAAATATATGGTTTTGGTTGTTGCACTTTCAAGTTGCTGGGTCAAAGTGTAATTTCTTTTTCATTTGTCCTGCACGGGATTAGTTGTACTTCCTGACCATGAAGAGCAGCTATTTGGTCAATTCCAGGAAATTCTCAGCTGTTGTTTTAAAAAATATACTGTGAATATTCTCCCCCTTCTTTCCTATAGAACTTCAATTGGATATAAATTAGTTACTTATATGCTCTTTCATATTTTTCATATCTTCATACTAAAAAGAAAAGAATCAAATGGGATTCTGGGACTGAAAAATAAAATATCTGCATTTCTAAATTGTCCCTACATATCTTTTGTCCACATTTCTATTTAGTGGATAGTCATTTTCTTACTTCTTTGTAGAAACTTTTTAAACAGTAAGGAAATTAGCCTATTGTCTGTTACGTGTGTTGCAAAATTTTTGATGCTGTTGTTTTGCTTTCTGACTTCCTTTACAGTTTTCCATGCAGCAATTTAAAATTTTTATTTGTTGAATTAAAAATATGTTTGTGACTCTTAAAGTGTCAAATTTAGAAAAACCTTCCTCTTGCTGACTTATTAAGTTAAACATTTATTTTTCTTCCAGAATATTTCAAATTTCATCTTTGTTAAAAGCAAGTTTGACATTTTAAGAATTACTGGGAGTTTAACTCTTTTAAGAACACATTTTTAAAGAACACAATAAATCACTTGTTTAGTCAATGAAATGTATGAAAAGTTGAACTAGTGATTCTATGTCAAGCTGCAGTGAATTTCCTGATAACACAAAATGCCCCAAAGTCTAGGTTTTATAGTTTTGGTAGCACTTTTTATTTACCTTTTCAAAGTGCAAAAAATTTTAAATTGTATTTTAAACAGGGAATGTGGATCCTAAGATAAAAACAAAAGGTTTGATGTGTAATGTAAAAACCAAGGAAAATATACTCTATAAGGAGGGAAGTTAGAATAAGCTGACCAGAGTTTGGATGGCACTGGATTGTCCTTCAGAAATGCTGGTGACCCTACTACCATAAGCAAGGAAGTGCCGATTAGCCTTCCTTTCCAGTCTGGGAGAAACACACAAAAGTATCTATTTGCTTATTTCTTAAATATAACTTTTTATTGTGGAGATACGAAAGAACCAAAACTTTGGTCTCTCTGGTGTGAGGAAAAACAAAAACAAAAACACAGCTGCAAGTAACCATCTTTCATCCAGTGAAGCTTAAAAATAAATTGAGGACACTTTTAACGAAAATGAGCGCACACACATAGAGTGAGAAAGAGCGAGAGGAAGACTTTGGCAGCATGAATGTAATATTAAAAGCACAGGAAGCAAGTGATTTGCAGCTTCTTCCGCAAGGTCAAATTTAGTTTCTACGTGCGGCTGATATTAGGTACTGGTTTCTCTAACACCTGTTCAGCAATATCCTTCTTGCTGACTTTCCTATATTATAGAGGCCGGAAAGCTAGACACTGTGTTTCCCAGACTCCTTTGTAGCAAGATCCTGAATGTGACTTAAATTATGCTAATTAGACATATTTTATCAGTGCCAGTACTTTGGACACTCACATTTGGCCCCCTATTTAAAGAGGCACCAAAGTACTCAGTAATAAAAGCAAATAATATTTTAATAGTTTTTTTTTTTTAACTCAATGTTAAAACAAAAAATTATGATCAACAAAATCCCAAAATGTTCAACAAAGACAAGATCAGTAATAGTCCCAAGGCAAGCCATATTGGAGCCTGGGGAAAAAAATGGTCATACTGATCTTGTCTGTCTTGTATGATCCTAGACTTGATTAGGAACCATGTTACATGTGGAGAGGAGCAGGTGCCAGGGATCCATTCTTTGCTGGTACAGATTTGAGTAGAGGAGAGAGAGTTCTAGAGCAGCTTTGCACTTTAGCAGAGGCATCTTTCTGCCTGTAGCCCAGGTAGCAGGTTTCTGAAACAAGTCTCTAAACTTGCTTCTGGCAGTGTCAAGAGCAGTAGCCCCCTTGGTGGCCCAGTTCTGCCATGTGGTTTTGGCAGTTGTTTTTGAAGGCTCATCCTAGAGTTTGTTTCCTTGGATTTTCCAATTAACTGTGTGCCAAGCTCTTTCTGTTTACAGCTGCCTAGGAAGGATTTTGTTCTCTGCAGACAGACCCCACTTAGACCCTTTGGAGAGCAGATACTACACTCCTCGCAGTAAATGAAGTCAAATCTTTTGGGGTCAAACAGAAACCAGAGAATGCTGCTTTGGAATGACATTGTTAATACAACAAATATACCTGGACAGTGAGTTGAAAGATTGAGGATATTTAATCTCACCAAACTGGGTTTCTTTAGCTATAAAATGAGGGTGATAATTCTCCTTCCATAGGGTTGTTGTAAGTATTACAGGACATAGTAAAAAGCAGAGACATCATTTTGCCAACAAAGGTGATGGTTTTTCCGGTAGTCTACAGATGTGACAGTTGGACCATAAAGAAGGCTGAAGGCCAAAGAACTGATGTTTTCAGATTATGGTGCTAGAGAAGACTTTTGAGAGTCCATTGGACTGCAAGGAGATCAGACCAGCCAATTCTAAAGGAAATCAACCTTGAATGTTCATTGGAAGGACTGATGCCAAAGCTGAATGAAGCTCCAATACTTTGGCCACCTAGTGTAAAGAGCCAATTCATTGGAAAACACCCTGATGCTGGGAAAGATTGAGGCCAGGAGGAGAAAGGGGTGACAGAGGATAAGATAGTCAGATGGCATCACCGACTCAATGGACATGAGTGTGAGCAAACTCCAGGAGATAGTAGAGGACAGAAGAGCCTGGTATACAGCAGTTCATGGGGTTGCAAAGAGTCAGACACAACTTAGAGACTGAACAGCAAAGTCTAGAGTCTGACCCAGAGTTGGTGTGCCATAAAACTTTTAGGAATTATCAATATCTATTTCTCTTACCTTTGGGTAATGTTGTAAGTGTTGATAATTTAGCCATCTTGTTCATCTTTGGTCACTTTATTTATAAGGTTCCGGATAAAATATCTGAACAGAAAAATAACTGGCAATGAATTTTCAATATTTCCTGAGATTATTTTTTATTAATCATGTTAGTGTGAAAACATAAGAAAACTAGAAAACATAAAAAAAAAATTGGCAAAGATGGGGTTGGTACTATAGCAATCAAAGCTTAAGTAAGAGATCCCTTATCAAAGCAACTGCAAAATGTGAGGGTGGCCAGTAGTTACTGCATCAGTCACTAATGCTATTTTGCCTAGAAGTATTTTCCACTCAGTCTTTTCAGTATGTTGTTGAGGCTTTTTTTTTTTAAAGACAACTTTTGCCAAAAATAGCAAAGTTTGATTCATCTGCTTTTTTAGACAAATATGTAATGAAACAGGAAATAACTTTGAAAGCCCTCTTAACTGCACTGATATACATTTGTTTTAGCTATGGTGGGGGAGGGTGTCAGAGTTAAGAAAGGGAATTTACTAAAAGAATATTGGGTAAGCCCACAGAATCTCAGGAAGGCCTGAGAACAAGGCTCAGAATGTATACAGCCCAGAGTTGCACCCCAAGTCAGCCTGCAGAAAGGGTCCATGAAGCCATTAGCAACACAGCTTCTGCATAGATCCCATGGTTTGCACCATGGACCCCCGTGACACTGGACCGCCCGCTGCTGCCATTGTGCCCCTGCAAACTGGATGCAGCCACGTGACTACTACTGATGGCAGCCATATTGGATTTTTGCGAAGTCCCTAATTCTTCATATTGCTGGTTTCTTGTTCAAAGTCTGGTGTTGTGTGTCTGATCATCAAAGCTGGGTAACACACCTGTCCCTAGCTGCAAGGGAGCCTGGGAAATTAATTCCTGTCACTTACATTCTTATAGGGAAAGGCAAACTCTGTCTGATAAAGATGAAATTCTCCAACCATGTGTAGCAGGATGTGGCTCGTGACCATAAACTGAGCGTGAAAATTTAGCACTAAGCACTCTGAATTCTAAAGTGCCAGGAGTTACTGGGGCAGGATACCTCAGTCAGGGTTTGCTGAAGAGGCAGCTGGACAGGTTTAACCCACCTTCATCTAAGCAGTCTGG
This sequence comes from Cephalophus harveyi, assembly GCA_006410635.1. Classification (NCBI taxonomy): domain Eukaryota; kingdom Metazoa; phylum Chordata; class Mammalia; order Artiodactyla; family Bovidae; genus Cephalophus; species Cephalophus harveyi. The sequence goes on from SJYT01007876.1 coordinate 238,276, forward strand.
GAAGATGGAGGGAGAGGAAATTATTGAAATATTAATATATATTTTACTAATGGGAAGGACAGTGATTTGCCCTCTTCTGTCCACTGGTTGGGAGAGAAGAGGACGCTACTCTTCCATCTCCGAGGTAAGTAGTAAGGGAGGACACTAAGAGATACACTCACAAAAACTAAGGGTGCCTGCAAAGTAAGGCCAGCATTTCATGTCCCCGGTTGGTATTTACTCAGAAGACTTGCTCTTCTTCCTTTTGATCCTATTTGAGCAGCGAGAAGAGAAGCAAGGTGGAAAGAGAGGGCTGCAGAATTTGCAGTGGATCAGGTAGATGTTGTGGATGGTGGTCAGGGTCTTACCATCTTGCCAGGACCCTACCTGAGAGGAACGCCCTCCAGGTGAGTGGACACCAGCAGCAGCAGGAGACTGCAGGGTGTACCACCAGCAGGCATTGACCTTCATCACAGTCACTCAGGGAGCAAGGGCAATCAACCAGGAAAGGACCAAGACAATTAGGAAAGAGAAGATTCTCCTGTCTCTGGTTCTTTCTGCCCACAACCCGAGAGGCATCAGGCTCAAAAGGAGCACAGGATGGAGTATCCAGAAGTGGTCCTTGACCCTCCTCCCTGCACTCTGATGCTGGAGCAGGAGGAGGAGAAGGCAGAAAATGCCCGCTCACCTCAGGTCCCCAGGCCACAGGTCTGGCTACTATAATGTGGTAGAAATGTTGGCTCAGAAGTGAGCTTGGACCTGGACTGACTTCTCACAGCCACCAGAGGGGCTTTTGAGATGTTCACAAAGGGTTTCCTAGGAACAGAAGTAGAGGTGGAAATAAACAGAATTGAGATCAAAAGGAGAAGTGATGATGAAGAAGAAGAAGAAGGAAAAGGAGGAGAAGAAGGAGAAATACTATCTAAAAACATTTTTTTAGCTGGTCCCTCTAAGTCAGCAATCACAAAGCAAATGGAATCATCTGCTGCCCAAAACAAGTCTGAGAAGAAAATGAAGAAGGTTGAGAGTGGGGAGGGATATCACTCAGTGAAAATTACAGCATTAACGGTAAAATAGAGACCCTCAACCCCAGATTCATTAATTGGGAACATCCTCTGCTGAGCGTTGCCCTGAGAGAGGAGGAGGGAATGACCAAGGTTCAGTGAGGCAAGCAACCTTGCCAACAAGCAAGATGGGGCCCCCATCAAATTCCAAAGTCCAGCTGAGAACGCTGTACCATGGCATGTCTTTAACCACTTTCTGAGCCTCTCCCCTTGCAAATCAGTGATGAAGCTCATAACATAAACTTAAAAAAAGAATGCTTAAATCCTTGTATTCATGTAAATCCAGATCATTAAAATACCGTGACTCTAAAACTGAAGAGATGGCGCTTCCCTAGTGGCTCAACGGTTGAAAAAATAAATCTGCCAGTCAGTGCAGGAGACGCAGCTTCAGTCCCTGGGTCAGGAAGATCCACTGGAGAAGGAAATGGCAACCCTCTCCAGTATTCTTGCCTGGGAAATCCCATGGACAGAAGAAGCCTAGGAGGCTACAGTCCATGGGATTGCAAGAGTCAGACAAGATTTAGTGACCAAACAACAAGACAGAAGAGAACCAGTCTGGATTCTAACATGAGGGATGTCATCACTCGTCACATCAGCCCTCGTCCTGGCACTGCCGGACTCTCCCCATGCTTGGGGTTTGGAGTCACCCAGGCTTGATTTTTGAGTCCCACTTTGCCCCTTGTTAGGTGTATGACTTTGGGCAAACTACTTAGTCTCTCCAAATAAAAGAATGTTTGGTGAGATAAATTGGGAGATTAGGGTTGACATATATACACTACTGTGTATAAAATAGGTAACTCATGAGAACCGACTGTATAGCAAAAAGAACGCTACTCAAAGCTCTGTGCTGACCTAAATGGGAAGGGAATCTAAAAAAGAGGGGGTAAATATATATGGATAGCTGATTCACCTGGCTGTACAGCAGAAACTACGACAACATTATAAAGCAACTCTACTACAATAAAAATTAATTAAAAAAATATATATATATATATAGCTTAAAAAAAGAATATTTGGCAAGCTGTTGGCAGGACCCCTGGCACTGAGGAGACATCCAGTAAGTGTGAGTTTGGTTGTTATTGAGAACAACCTCCTCATTAACAGATGTGCCAGATAGGAAGTCTTCTGTGGTTGATTTTAGGTTTTCCCCCAGCAGGGAATCATTTTAAGCACTTTTATAGTATAAACACAGAACATGACGGAGTAGGATACAAAGTGCCTTAATTTTTAGCATCACAAAATCAAGCACAAAAGTCAAAGGCATTCCTGCTCTGTGGGCATTGCCCCCGCTGGAGAGGTAAGGCTGAGGAGGACCGCTGTGTGGGTGAAGTTCGTGCTCACTTAGCTCAATCAACAGGGAGATTTGGGACACTAGCCTGTACAGCACTGATGGAACCCTTAAAGGGTGACCTGTTCCTCCTCCGATTTAAAGACGTAGAGCTGTGGTCACTGAGTGGTCGGAGGTCATCCAGCTTCAAATCCTTTCAGTCTATCTCGAAGCACAGTGCCTTTTTGCCTCTGTGCCATGTCTGGATCTTCCATCACCCCTACCAGGGCCCACTCTAAGATTTGTAAGAACAAAGGTGATTCTTTGGTCAAAGTTTACCAAATGCTAGTTTTAGCATGTCTGAGGTTTTAAACCTCAGTCCCCTCCTTTCCTTGAGCATTCTTTCTTTTTTTTCTTGCAAATAAGCAAAACACACTCTATTCCTTAGAATTCTGCAAGTTCAGCTGGATATTTTTGGGCATTGAGGTGGATTGTAATGCAAATGTCCTTGATTTTCTTGGGACTCTTTTTCTCTTGTGAATTTCAGTGAATGATAGGCCCTCTTGAAATATATGCACTTTTGATAGATGAAAATTCCCTTTTCCCTTGCGAAATGTGCTTGGCAGCAGATATTTCTGTTTGGTGAGATTTGCTTATTAATTCAGCTTTGTGCGGGGCTCAGAGGCGTAGACCTGCAAGATAAAGTTAGGACTCAGGGCCAGGACCCAGAAAAGACCATGACATCAGGGTCCCAGAGGAGAAAGACCAAGAAAAAGGGAGCTAGAAATTGGGGTCTCCAACCAAGAACTGGGGTGAGCTGGAGGTGACTAAATAAGCGCAGAGTTCAGGTAAACAAGAGCGGGAGACAGGGGTTCAGATGAGCAGAACTCAGAACCGGGACTGGTAACGGGGCACTGCAGTTTATTTGGTCCGTTGTGTTGAAGCGGTGGTTGCCACAAAAGCCACTACATTTAGAACTATACTTGCCTGTCAGCGTCCTGGGTGGAGAGCAATCCCTGGCCACCAACCTCACTGAAATTCCTGGGAGCGTGAGCTAGCTCCGTACAGCAGTTCTCTGCCCCCAGGAGAAAGGTGTTTAGGATAGTGGCTGGGCCTCTTCCAGCATTTCGGACCTCCAGCAGCCTCTTCCAGCATTTCGGACCTCTCCTAGCGTTGTTGTGGTCGGGGGACTTGGGGGATGTTGGCCCAGAGAAAGATAAGATGAGAGGAGAAAGCAGAGCTACTTTAAGTGGAGACTCTAGGCAGGCAGCTCTCAGTTCTTTATAAGGAAGAATTCTCTAGGCAGAGCAACGTGGACTGTGAAGGAGGGAGGCTCTTCCTGTCCCCAGCGGCATGCAGCCTCCAGCAAGCCTTCCTGTACAGAGCGGTGGTTAGACCAGATCCCTCCTGGGATCCTTTCATCACTCAGATGTTATGAGTCAGTGTCTGCCCACCTCTCACCCCTGAGGAACGCTCTTTCATGCATCCCCCTGCACTCAGGGTCACATCCCGACTCCTCCCTTCCCGAAGTGAAAGAGACATGAATTTACATAACGAAAAGGCTCCCTTTTTGCCTGGGGAAGTTGACCAAGGACAGTAAACACTAAGTTATATCTTTGAAAATATTAGATGCTCAAGTAAAAGGAAATACCTTCTGAGCCTTCAGATATAGAGACAAAGGAAACAAAAATAATCTTGGCATCATATTTCTCAATAGCAATGTAAGATTAGCCATTAATAGAGTAACCCATTCAAGGAACTCAAGTATATGAAAGCATGGAAAGAAGGAATTTCATCTGTCCTTCAATATGAAGTCTAAGAACAATAGTTACACACAGTAATATTGCAAAAATTTTATAGAATATGGTATTTGTGGGTCCTTCTTGAAGAATATACTAGAGGAATAACTTTATATAGCCTGGGAGTGCCTGAGAAATATTGGTCAAAGGATTCATTTTTATCATCTAATTATTTAACCATGGATCTATGACTAAAACTTAGATTTCCATGAAAGTGGAAGAATAGCATGTAAATATCAAATATTCTGAGAAAGTTGAAATTATATAGCCAGAAAGGGGACAGGAGAGAGAAAGAAAGAAAGTAAAATCAGTTCATTATTGCTGCATAGCTAATAAGAATCAAAGAATACCATTTAAAGACAACAAATCAAATAGTAGTAAACACAAGTAAATAAAGGGGGACTGAGGACACAGTATTAGTATGAACGTAACCACTAAAACAAAAACACAAACCTTTCCAAACACCAGAAAAAAGGCAAAATCAAAATGAAGCAAAATTCAAGTAAAGAAAATGGAATACACAGCAAAAGCACACAATAAATAAAAAGTAATGTCACAAAGCCTTTGACCGTGTGGATCACAATAAACTGGAAAATTCTGAAAGAGATGGGTGCCTCTCAAGAGGCACCTGACCTGCCTCTTGAGAAACCTGTATACAAGTCAGGAAGCAATGGTTAGAACTGGACATGGAACAACAGACTGGTTCCAAATAGGAAAAGGAGTCCGTCAAGGCTGTATATTGTCACCCTGCTTATTTAACTTATATGCAGAGTACATCATGAGAAACGCTGGGCTGGAGGAAGCACAAGCTGGAATCAAGACTGCCGGGAGAAATATCAAAAACCTCAGATATGCAGATGACACCACTTTTATGGCAGAAAGTGAAGAAGAACTAAAGAGCCTCCTGATGAAAGTGAAAGTGGAGAGTGAAAAATTTGGCTTAAAGCTCAACATTCAGAAAATGAAGATCATGGCATCCGGTCCCATCACTTCATGGCAAATAGGTGGGGAAACAGTGGAAACAATGCCTGTTTTTATTTTTCTGGGCTCCAAAATCACTGCAGATGGTGATTGCAGACATGAAATTAAAAGATGCTTCCTCTTGGGTTTCCCTGGTGGCTCAGAGGTTAAAGCATCTGCCTGGAATGCAGGAGACCAGGGTTCGATCCCTGGGTCAGGAAGATCCCCTGGAGAAGGAAATGGCAACTCACTCCAGTACTCTTGCTTGGAGAACCCCACAGAGGGAGGAGCCTGGTAGGCTACAGTCCACGGGGTCTCAAAGAGTCGGACACAACTGAGCAACTTCACTTCACTTCACTTCCTTGGAAGAGAAGTTATGACCAACCTAGACAGCATGTTAAAAAGCAGAGACATTACTTTGTCAACAAAGGTCTGTCTAGTCAAGGCTATGGTTTTTCCAGTGGTCATGTATGGATGTGAGAGTGGACTATAAAGAAAGCTGAGTGCTGAAGAATTGATGCTTTTGAACTGTGGTGTTGGAGAAGACTCTTGAGAGTCCCTTGGACATCAAGGAGACCCAACCAGTACATCCTAAAGGAGATCAGTCCTGGGTGTCCATTGAAAGGACTGATGTTGAAGCTGAAACTCCAATACTTTGGCCACCTGATTTTGCAAAGAGCTGACTCATTTGAAAAGACCCTGATGCTGGGAAAGATTGAGGGCAGGAGGAGAAAGGGACGACAGAGGATGAGATGGTTGGATGGCATCACCAACTCAATGGACATGGTTTTGGGTAGACTCTGGCGGTTGGTGATGGACAGGGAGGCCTGGCATGCTGTGGTTCATGGGGTTGCAAAGAGTCGGACATGACAGAGCAACTGAACTGAACTGAATGTCACAAAACTAATACTATATTTAAATCATATTAATAAATGTAAATAGGCATAACTCATACCTGTCAGGATTTTCCAGAGAGCCAATAAGAAATAGACAATAGATAGATAAGATGGCTCAGGAATAAAAAGTCTGCCTGCAATGCAGGAGACAGGGTTTGATCCCTGGGTCTGCAAGATCCTCTGGAGAAAGAAATGGCCGCCACTCCAATATTCTTGTCTGGGAAATTTCATGGACAGAGAAGCCTGATGTACTACAGTCCAGTTAGTTCAGTTACTCAGTCATATCTGACTCTTTGTGACCCCGTGGACTGCAGCATGCCAGGCTTACCTGTCCATCACCAACTCCCGGAGCTTGCTCAAACTCATGTCCATCGAGTCAGGGATGCCATCCAACCGTTTCATGCCAAGCAACTGTCTCATGGCTACAGTCCATGGGGTTATAAAAGAGTCAGACAGGACTTAGCAACTAAATAACAAGATAGATGATAGATAGATAGATAGATGGCACGGCTGGATAGATAGATATTTATTATGAGGAATTGGCTCATGTGTTATGGAGGCTGAGAAGTCCCACAATCTGCCATCCGTAAGCTGGAAGCCAAGGAAAGTTGATGATGTAGTTATAGTCAAAACCTGAAGTCCTGAGAACCGAGGGAGCCAATGGTGTTAGTCCCATTCTGATTTCAAAAGCCCAAGAACAAAGATCATCAATATCCAAGGACAGAAGACATCCCAGATCAAGCAGTGAGAGAATCTGCCCTTCCTTTACCTTTTGTTATATTCAGGCCCTCAACTGGTTGGATGTCTACCCACATCAATGAGGGCAATCTCCTTTACTCAGTCTACTGATTCAAATGCTAATCTCTTCTGAAAACACCCTCATAGTCACACCTGGAAATAATATTTTATCAGATATCTGGGCATCCTTTTGCTCAGTCAAGGTGACATGTTAAATTAATCATTCCAGGTTTTTCTGTCTTAGTCTGTTGGGGCTGCTATAACCGAGTACCTAGATTGGATGACTTACAGACAACAGAAGTTTATTTCCCGCAATTCTGAAGGCGGGAGATCCAAGATTAAGTTGCTGGCAGATTCAGTGTCTGGTAAAGATCCATTTCCTGATTCATAGATGACTGTCTTCTAACTGTGTTCTCTCACATGGCAGAAGAGACAAGGGAGCTTTCTGGGGTCTCTTCTATAAGGGCACTAATCCCATTTATGGGGGCTTCAACCTCATGACCTAATCATCTCCTCAAAACCCTATCTCCAAATGCCATCACACTGGGGGCTAAGTTTCAACATAGGAATTTGGGATAGGGACACAAACATTGTCTATAGCAATTACCTACTAGAATAAAAAGATGTTCAGATAGGTTTACAAAAACACATATTTGAAATTAAGTGATTTAGGAAAGGTAAGCATAAAGGATTGGGGTCAACCATGACAGGTAGAAAGAAAACTGATAACTTGATCTTCTTCACTAGAACAAAGTAAAAATTTTACTTGAACAAAGCAAAATTCAGACCAAATAAATAAATGAGATGAAGCAGAATTGTTGATCATGTTACAGGATGCAATTCAAAATGAAGATGTAATGCTTATGACTATACTGCACCTAATAATACATAGCAATCTTCATAAAACAGAAACTATAGGAGATGCAAATTGAAATGTACAGAAATCAATAGTGAAGGGAGATTGTAATACACTTCTCTCTCTACAAGAAAGATGAAGTAGACAAAACATGAATATGGATAATAAACTTCTGAGCCACATAATCAGTAAGGTAGATCTTATGTATATCTATCAAAATTTATACCCTGATTGATAAAAGATAATACACCTTCTTCTCAAGTGCCCATGAAATATCCATAAAAAATAACAGTGCCTAAAGTCATAATGAAACTGTTACTAAGTTCCAAGAAAAATAAAAACAGAATAAACAGATACACAACTAACTAACTAAAACATAAAAATAATCAGAAAGAACAAAATAAATAATGCTGAGGAAGAAACAGCTAATGAATCAGAAGAAATTTTTAAGAACTCTTGGCACAATTATATTCAAAGCAATTTTAAAGCCTAGATAAAAAAAGGTAATTTCCTGGGGAAAATGCCATTCCACAAAATTGACACAAATGGAGATAGTTTATAAAAATCAATTTTCATAATAACTAGAGAAAGTTATGAAAGAACTAACTCCCATAAAATTTCCAGGTTCTGATGTTTTTAAATGTTTTCTGCTATTCCTTCAAAAATCAGATAATTCCAATGCCATTTGAGCTGTCCCAAATAACAGAAAAAAAGTATGCAAATTTCTGAATTTTAGCATAAAGTGAAATAGTACTGATCTCTAAACCTGATAAATATTGTGCAAAGAAGAAATCTACAGGTCAATGTCCCTTGTTAACGACTACACAAAAATCCAAACTAGAACTTTATTAACAGCCGATTCAAAATAACACATAAGACCAAATTTTGTTACAATTCAAGGATGGTTCAATATCAGGAAATTAATATCATTCTAAATATTAATAATATAATAATAAAATATTATTGTCTCCATAGATTTTTTTTTTTTTAATATCCCTGGATAGGGACGATCCTCTAGAAAAGGAAATGGCAACTCACTCCACTATTCTTGCCTGGAGACTTTCATGGACAGAGCCTGGCAGGGCTATAATCCACGGGGTTGCAAGGAGTTGGAAACAACTGAGAGACTAACACACTTCCAAAACTAATATAATCATCCCCATAGATGCTCTTCTTAGATAATATTGCTTAATATATACAAAGACATGGGATAAGGCCATGGCCTTTATATATATAAAGGCCATTATATATATATTATGGGCTTCCCACATGGCTCAGTGTTAAAGAATCTGTCTAACAATACAGGGGACATAGGTTCAATCCCTGGGTCAGGAAGATCCTCTGGAGAAGGAAATGCAGTATCCTTGCTTGGTAAATCCCATGGACCCAGGAGCTTGGCAGGCTACAGTCCACGGGGTAACAAGAGTTCAACATGACTCAGCAACTAAACAATAGCAGCTGCTGCTGCTGCTGCTGCTAAGTGGCTTCAGTCGTGTCCAACTCTGTGCAACTCCAGAGACGGCAGCCCACCAGGCTACCCCGTCCCTGGGATTCTCCAGGCAAGAACACTGGAGTGGGTTGCCATTTCCTTCTCCAATGCGTGAAAGTGAAAAGTGAAAGTGAAGTCGCTCAGTCGTGTCTGACTCCTAGCGACCCCATGGACTGCAGCCCACCAGGCTCCTCCGTCCATGGGATTTTCCAGGCAAGAGTACTGGAGTGGGTTGCCATTGCCTTCTCTCTCTCTCTCTCTCTCTCTCTATATATATATATATATATATATATATATATATATATGTATGTATGTATGTAAACAGCACAATCACAGTGAAAATACTAGCACCTTTTTTTTTCCTGCAACTAGACAACTTGATTTTAAAATTCATGTGGAAACAAGGAAGACCATCTAGGAAAACACCAAAAACTTAGAACAACAGCAAAGGAAACTAGCTCTCCTAGATGTTAAAAAATATAAGAAAGCCTCTAAAATCAAAATAGTGTGAAACTGGCACACAATTTTACAGGTACATCAATGAGACAGGAGTAAGAAACCAGCAATAATCTCATCACAAGTGGAAAGTTGATGTTATTAAAAAAGGAATCTCAAACCTTGGAGAAATATGGACATTTAACATAAATGATCTAGAACAACTAGATAATCACTTGGGAAAACACAAACTTGGATTTTTGCATCATACCTAGATACATTCATGGATGGATAGAAAAATAGATGGAAGGCTAAATATGTGATAAAACCCCCAGCATAAAATGTAAGTGGTAGATGCTGTGTAATGGATGTTTACTAGAAAAATCTTTCAAATTTTCTAGATGTTTGAAATTTTCCTAATATTTGCTAGGAAAATGGATGAAGTATTTTTTAAAGGCACAGAAGTTGGCTGGAAGGAGCCCCCATTTACCAAATTAGGACAAATCAAGCAGCAAAACCAACAATAAAAATAATGGATTGCAACAGCATGCATTAGTTTAAAAAAAATCCATGAATCTTTAGTGAATACTAAGAGAGAAAGGGAGACAGAGAAAGAGAGAGAGATAGCCTCAGATGCTGATACTGAAAGTGACCATTATTCCAACTCCTTACTGTAAAACTTGGTAATGAAAGAGAAAGAACTAAGCCCCTATTTGATCATTTGAAGATAGTCTATAATCTTTGCTAACTAGCGATGGAAAACACAAGGGATAGAGGGAAAAGTCAAAGTACGCCAGAAGAAAGCAATCGGAAAACTCCAAAATGTAAAACGTTTGACAAGACAGATGCCTAGTACTTCTTGAAGTCAGTAAAAGTGGTGGGTGAGAGATGTTTGAGATTGAAAGAGATAGAAGAGATATAAAATTCAAATGCAATACCGAGGATGAGATGGGTGGATGGCATCACGGACCTGATGGACGTGAGTCTGAGCGAGCTCCAAGAGATGGTGATGAACAGGGAGGCCTGGCGTGCTGTGATTCATGGGGTTGCAAAGAGTCGGACACGACTGAGCGACTGAACTGAACTGAATTGAACTGAATATATGAATCTTGATTGGCCTTTGGTTGGGGGAAAATTATAAAAGACATTTTTGGGGGCAACTGGGAAATGTTAATGTGGACTGGAAATTAAATGATACTATAGAACTATGGTTAATGTTCTTCAGCGCAAAGTGGCATTTGGTGATACAAGATTATTTTCTTATATGAGGGATGAAGACTCATTAGGTCTACAACTTCTTTCAAGTGCTTCAACCAAAAAAAAAAAAAAAAAGATGGTTAGAGATGGTTATATGCTGCTGCTGCTGCTGCTGCTAAGTCGCTTCAGTCGTGTCCGACTCTGTGCGACCCCATAGATGGCAGCCCACTGGGCTCCCCCAACCCTGGGATTCTCCAGGCAAGAATACTGGAGTGGGTTGCCATTTCCTTCTCCAATGCATGAAAGTGAAAAGTGAAAGTGAAGTCGCTCAGTCGTGTCCGACTCCTAGCGACCCCACGGACTGCAGCCTACCAGGCTCCACTGTCCATGGGATTTTCCAGGCAAGAGTACTGGGGTGGGGTGCCATTGCCTTCCCCGAGAGATGGTTATATAGGTCTAGAGAATCTCTTTAGATGATGGGTAGATGGACAGATAGAAATAGGTAGATAGATAAAACATATAAGATTAGATATCAACAATTATCAAATTTAGGTGTTGAAAATACAGATGTTTCAAAAACACTTAGGCATTTTGATAGATAAATATTGCTTAAGACTCGGATTTCAAGATTAGTCCTACTATATATGTCAGGCCCATGCTCAGCACTTTAACATACGTAATGTACTCAGTTTTCATAATCTCCCTGTCAGGTAGGCATTACACATTTTATGAATAAATAAATGGTGCTATCAACTCTGGACTAGTGTCACAAACTGTAACTCAAATTCAGATCTGCTGACTTCAAAGCCAGAGATCATTAAGTGGCAGCCGTAACCACTGGTTAACAAAGTAGCCAGGCAAAGTTAAAGATCACAACTCAGAACCATATAGAAAATGTTAAATCAAAATCAGTCCAAGTCTTTTCCAAGTGTTCTCTAGTAGAGGGTATAGGGTGAGCAGAAGCAGGAAGACTGAAATGTGGAGTATGTTCTGGAGTAAGACTTGCTTCTGGGCTTGGGAGAATGAAGAGAGGAAATGAGCTAGAAAGGACAGCTGGGGCAAGTCGCGGCAAGCCTTGGTTGCCATGGCAGGAGGTATGGGCTTTCTCTGGTTGGCTGTAGAGACCCATAGAAGGTCTGTACACAGGCAGAGGACATGGTCAGATAGTGCCGTGTTCACTGCTTTCTTCCTTCCCAGTGGGAAACCATACTAAAATAAACACAAACAAACAAAACCTACAGAAGGAATTGGAGCAAATTTTTTGATGTTTTATTTATGAACTGAGCATTGGTCAAGTGAAAAAAAAAAACCTTAACAAGATAAAAAATTTATGTACAAAGAACCACTTAGTGGCTTATAATAACCCTTAGTAGAGAGGGGGGAAATGAAGAGCTATTTCATAAAAGATTGAAACTCCAGGGTACTCAAGGTTTGAGTACAGGCAGAAAGCTCTCTTGACACCGTGGTTCTTTAATACATGGAGTGTTTCTATGATGAGAAGTCTTGATAGTTTGGAAAAGACGACGGGCATCAACAAGATGGGCATCAGGGACGCCGCGGACGTGAACTTGGGCAAACTTCGGGAGATGGAGAGGGACAGGGAGGCCTGGGGCGCTGCAGCTCGTGGGGTCGCAAAGAGTTGGACACAATGGGGAGACTGAGCAACAACATCAATAAGAGAAGTTCCCACCAGAGAGGAAGGGGAAGGAGAGGAAGGAAGAGGAGAGAGGAGGGGGTACAAGAAGGAGAGACTCAAGTGTCGTGGCCCCTCCTTTAGCCCGTAATCCCAGGACGGGGGCTGAGAAGAAATAGGTGGTAGAGAAGTCCCATATCATAGAGGCTGAAAGGGGAAGCAGAGTGCACGAGGCCTGTTTTACCTTTGGTTGCTCTAGGAGACGACACCCTTATAGGGAAGCCCTCCCCCACCGCGGGTGGCTGCAAGGAATCCTGGTATGGCATGATTAGACAGAGAGCCCCAGTTCCCTTCCTGTACTATAGGGGATACAGAAGTTCCCAGGGCCTAAAAGGGAACACACTGCAAGTACTGGGGTGTAAGCTCACCACCAGTGCCCACAGTGAGGGACTACAGCATGGGGGTTACAGGATGAAACACTGAAGCTGGAAATGAAATAGTATTGGGGCTAAAATACAGGGAGTGTAGTACCAGCTAGAACCTTTGAAGTAGAAACCTAGCCAGCAAGAGAAAATGGCAGAAATTCCTGGGAGCAACAGTCAAACATTTTCAGGGCACTGTCCTCTGTATCAAGGTGCCTTGTTCCTCTTATCCTTGACGTACCAGTCACTGTCCTTACCTTTAAAAAAAAAAAAAAAAGGATTTATTCACTTATTCATTTGGCTCCCTCGGGTCTTAGTTGCTGCATAGGGGATCTTTGCTGCGTCAAGTGGGGTCTTTCATTGCGGTCCACGGACTCTCCAGCTGTGGCACACTGGCCCCAGAGAGCCTGGGCTTCGGTAGTTGCAGGGTACAGACTTCTCTCTAGCTGTGGCGTGTGGGCTCCGCAGTTGTGGTGTGTGGGCTCAGCAGTTGTGGTGTGCGGGCTTAGATGCCCTGCTGCAAGTGGGATCTTAGTTCCCCGACCAAGGATGGAACTCTCACCTCCTGCATTGCAAGGTGGATTCTTAACCACTGGACCACCAGGGAAATTCCCTTACCTTTTTTTAAACTGAGACTTAATTGATGTATAACGTTGTATAAGGTGTACAACATTGATTTGATACACTTATATCACAATATAATAGCCACTGTAGTGATAGCTAACACCTCTGTCACATCACGTAACTATAATTTTTTCTAGCACTTGGCTCTAAAGGCGCTCTGTCCGATGGAACTCAGGGTCTGAACTTTTGACACTGGAAATGCATCCACCACCTACCCATGGATGCTTTCCTTGCCACTGGACACCATCGTAGGAAAGAGGAGAGAAGCTGCCTCTGCTTGAGTGGTGATGAGAAACTCACTGCCCCAGAGATATTTATCCCCCTTTGCTGATATCAAAATAGTTTTTCTTAACATCAATGGGCTTTCCATTGGCCTATCCATATGTTCTAGACAGTTTTACAAGTATGACTTTTTTAAAGGAAATTCTCTCTTTTAAAAAATGTATTTATTTATTTGGGCTGTGCTGGGTCTCCCTTGCTGTACTCTTTACTTGGGTTTTCTCTGGTTGTGGCAAGCAAGCGCTACCCATGGCGGGGCTCAGGCTCCTCACGGCAGTGTCTTCTCTCGTGGAGTACAGCCTCCAGAACGCCCGGCCTTCGATATCTGCAGCCCACAGGCTCCGTAGTTGTGGCGCGTGGACTTACTTGCTCCAAGGCATGTAGAATCTTCCCAGACTACGACTGAACCCGTGTCCCCCACATTGGCAGGCAGATTCCTATCTACTGCACCACCACGGAAGTCCCCACGGTTATGTTTTATCTCATGGGTCAGCTCCATTCAGTGGGTGGGGACAGTTGGAGGCACTGTATTGAGAAGGATTCTGAGACTTGGTCTGGCTCTGCAGGTGGGTGTCTGTGATCAGTGATGTTGCTGTGAACTTGAGAGCGGGTACAATAGCACTTGGGCCAGTTATCTCCTATCCCTACTCTAAAGTCACAGAAAATTTAAAAAGTAACTCAGCTTTTACATGCTGGTCCTGCAGTTATGGAGACTGGGCTTATTTTCATCCAGCCTTCTGTTTAGATTAAACATGGATTTTTTTTTTTAACTTATCTCTCAAGTTATATGGTTTCCAGCCTCGTTGTTAGTACTGGACAATTTATTATTGTTGCCCACTCCCCAAACAGGGCACCAGAAACAAACATATTCAAACCTCAATTCAGAGTTCTTTATACACTCACTAAGCATTCATGAGCACTCAGCAGGATCCAGAGTCTTTCTTTGGCACGAGTGTGAACAAAGAGGGAGATCAGAGCCCTGACCTGTTTCCGCGTGGTTCGACCAGCGAGGTTATTGTGAGACTGCCACCTGCCCTACTTCAGTCGTGAGGAGCCTGTTAAAACATCCAGAATGCCCATCTGCCAAAACCCCTGAGGTCTCTGCATGCCTGCCCCTGTGGAGCCACAACACCCTGACCCTGGACCTTGGGACGGAGGGCTGGAACTCGGGACAGAGCCTCCCTTTCAACTCTCGTCAATTCCACATCTTCTCATCTTGGCCCATCTCCCCTGGCTACTGAGGTTCCTCTGACTCCAGACACTGCCACCCAGCATGTGCGTGCCCAGGCAAGTCCTCATGGACAGAAAGGGGCTCGATGTGGTTTGGATCTCTAGTAAAATGGAAAAGCAAAGCCAGCCTCCCCACCAGAGAGGGCCCACTGCAGTGAGTATACATTTTGTCATCCTTGGTCATCCATCTCATGCACACTCAACGTGTGAGAAAGACCATACTCATCAGTTATTGCACATCTGCTGTGGCTAGGCATACCTATGAGTGTATAGAGATCCTAGCCCTGTGGGATTTACATTTCAGTGGGGGTAGAGGAGTAGGAAGTCAGACAAGAACCTAATACCTTGCAGAGTGCACTGGAAGGCAATAAGGGTGTGGAAGCTGTAGACTGGTGTGCCAAAGCAGAGACTGCGGTGATCTGGGCAGGCATAATTGGGAGGATGACATTGGAGCAGAGACTGGGAGGAGACGAGTGGGTGAGTCATTTGGAAACATGGAGTGGGGTTGGGGATGATCCAGACAGAGGGCACAGCAAGAAGATCAGTGTGACAGAAATGAAACAAGTGACAGGGAGGATGGTGGGAGATAGGATAAGAAAGGCAACGGGCACTGATCATGCAGGGTGTGTGGTCCATGGAAGGATCTGGAACCTTCTCGAGGTGAGATGGGCAACCATCCTGGGCATGATGTGATCTGCCTTATGTGTCTAAGGGACTAGGGTGAAAGCGGAAGACTAAGTCAGGGAAACTGGAAATGGAGCCCAGAGCCAGATGTGATCTGTCCAAGGTCACACAGGAAGTAGAGGACAGAAGCAGGAAGAGGACCAGTTCTCACGACTGTTGCTGCCCAAGGCTCTTCCCCTTGCCCCCTGGCCACCTCGGGTGCCCAAGCCTCCAGATCAATAGTCCAGCTGGTCAGAGGTACTTCAAGACAGTCCCCAAGCCCCGAGTAAGAATTTCATGAAGAGATGGAGAGAGCAGCCCTGTGATTACAGCCTTAATTTCACTCTGATTCAACACAGCTCTCCCCTCCAGCATGATTAGTCAGGTACCATTACCATTTTGTAATGAGATTAATGAGAGAATTCATTCAGAAGTCATTATCTTACCTAATAATGACCTTACTGATTACTGTATCTCCTTCAACTAGGTTACTGATTTTGATGAAAATATAATAAATATAGCTTGCAGCACCTGGAAATTTGTTCTCTGCCTGGAATAGTTCTGAGGTGAAGACTTATTTTTAAGAATTTCTTGAAAGTGATTAAATATTTTGGTTCTCCTGAGGCGGTATTTCTGTGTTTTCACAGATGACATTTTTGAAATGTATGAAATATTTGATGATAAAATATTTAATAAGCCTGGCGTTCATATTTTTCAGACATCTGTTTCTACTTTGAGACTGTCTGAATGTGATTTTACATGAAATTTCTATTTGCATGTTGTGTTGGTTTAAGAAAAGGGCTTGTGCTATGCATGACATATGCGTCTCATAAAATAATGAATGCCCGCGCCTCGCAGTCCAGAAGATATTGTACAAGAAGCATTGTGGTCTGCATATTAAAATGCATCTAAGCAAATCATTAAATAAAAACAGAGCCATTTCCAGGGGGAAATAATGCAACTCAACTCTTATTAACTGAGAACCTATTAGGTACAGAGATACTATAGAGAATAAAAGGTTGATAAGACATGAGTTTTGTCCTCAAGGTTCAGAGTCAACAAAGGCTTATTAAGCTCCTACTCAGTGCCGGCTGCTTTTAGAGCTGTCTTCTTGTTTATGAGATAGAGTGGTGCAAGGACTTAGGCTTCTGGACTCAAGTATAAGGATGCTAAGCTGTGCTCTATCTCTCGGTAGTCATATCACCTCGGGCACGTCACTTAACTTCTGTGTGCCTCAGTTTTCACATCGGTAAAATGGTGATAATAACTAACTCCTTAGTCTGTTGCAAGGATGAATAATAAAATGATAAAACAGAGTCTAAGGGGTTAAAAGACTTGCTCAAGATCATGAGTGTAGTAAGTAGCAAAGCTGGGGTCCCAGCCCCTTGGACTTCTCTATTGTGACATCCTGAAGTTCAACCTTGCTGTGAAAACATAGCAAGCTTCAGCTTTGGAACTTGGTGTAAGCTCTGATGTGATTTTCATAAATCTAAATAGTTATTGTATGATACAGGCTTCACCCCCTGTTCATCTTAATCCATGCGTCACCTGTAAGGATGGATGAGTAATTTGGAGGCTTGATTGATGTGGGTTTTGCCTTATGACTTTCCTCGAAGTTAATGGGAGCCATGCGGTCCCAGATCCATGAATCACCCCAGCTGGAAATGCTCCGTTTAGAAGGAAAGAAAGAACAAAAGATCAGCAGGATTCTGGGAAAACAGTCACACTCAGGGCTGTGAATTGGCGGCAATAAAACTCCACATTTGGAAGTGTGGAGGGGGAGCTCTGAGCACTGGAATTGGAGCAAGACTGGGTCCGGTGCGCCATCAGTCTCTCCCTGTGGGACCTGAATGCAAGTCATTTCTCCTTAGTAGGCCTCTGGTTCCTTAACTTCACCACAGGACTGAGGAATTATAGCATTGTTGATTACTGAGTGCCTACTATGTGTTGGGCCTATTCTAAGCGCCTCACTACACAAACATGATCTCATTTAATCTTCACAAAGACATTATGAAGCAAAATTAGCCACATTTTGCAAACGAGGAAATTGAAGCACAGAGAGGTTAATTAACTCACCCAAGGCCACCCAGCTGGAAGGTAGCAGAGGCAGGATTTGAATGCAGGCAGGCCGACTCTGATGCCCTGGCCCAAGGCCTCTACCTGTTCTGTCTTATGGGTCTTAAAGTGCTTTATGCACATGTTGAGGCCTCTTATTACCATTATTATATCACTCGTTGTACTTTGATTCAGGTTCTCAATGAAAAAGGAGATCAAAGAAAATGAAATTACTTTTTACGACAGTGAAAGACAGTTCGGAAGACAGATGTGACCGACACAGGCGTCAGCACACTGCCTCAGAGTTATCCAACCAGGGACAAAGAAAGAGATGAGATGCAACACAGACAGGGAAAGGGGCCCTGCAGAAATGACTTATAAAAACTAAGAGGCAAAGGTCTAAAGAGATGTCGACCGCTTCCATCTTCTGTTTCTCTGACTATACCCCCGTATGCAAAACTAAGTGGGGAAACTCCTGGGTGGGACAAGTGGATAAAGTCATGCCATTTGAAATGTGAAACGTCAACAAAGACATTGCTTAGAGCTTGTTTAAAATATAGAACCTTAGGCTCCACTCCCCAAACCTGCAGAATTAGATTCTGTGTTTTCACGAGATGCCCAGGTGATTCGTTTGCACATTAGGAGAAACCATAGCTGGTTTCTGGAGCTGGAGAAACCATACTCTAAAGTCACACGCCAATAACTTGGGGAATCATGCTGCCAAGCCGGAAGTTAGAAATTATGACCCAGAAAGCAGGTGAGAGATGTCTAGTTTACGGTTTTGCAAAGTCAAAGGATGTAAAATCATGAAAACTAAATCCTAGATAGCAGGGGGCATGTCATAGATAAATATAGGGTGTCTTGGCGTTTTTATCAGGCCATGGGAAGTCTGAGGGCACAGCTACCCCAGTAGGATAGACTGGGGTCTCATCTAAACCCTGACACTGTGCCCTGTGGGATTTCGGAAAAAGCCAGATTAAGGACTGGGCAACTGCCCAGGGCAGAAATCCATGAGGGAAGTTAAAGAATCGCTGGAATCAGTTGGTGAAATGAGACATGGTTCCACCAAAGTAGACAGCGCCCTCCAGTGGAAAATAAAAATAAAATGTCCCACCTAAGCACAGCCCTGTCTCCAGTGGACCGGTCCCAGTGGCCTATAATTCTGTGAAAGTCTTTTCCACATAGTTGGGCTTTTTCAGGACGCAAACAGTTCATTTCATTATCTAAATATAAAAGCCTCTAATATACCTACCAAAAAGTTTTACAGTTTAGCAAATCGCAAGAGAAAAGTTGAGGAGAGTATAAAAGAGCCACACAGAAGCGGAGAACATTTGGAATGTTTGGCAGGCATTTTTCAGAATGTTGAGGCCACTTACAAATAGTAAGTAATTTTCTTTTTCTTTACAATTTCTATGAATAGGAAGCAAGTCTCTCTCCCCCTCTTGAAATAGATGTTGGCCAAATATTTAAGGACATTCGTTTGAAGGGTTACCAACTACACCACAAGCCTGGACTCCGTGTGGTCCTTAATCCCTCTCCGCCTTTAGGCGAATCTCTTCCCACTCTATCCTTCCTTTCTCAGGGGTAGTAGGAGGCTTGAGGAAGAAAGTGGGTTTCGAAAAAGTACCACAAAGTGCTTCAAACTATAATCCCAACAAAGGATCCACCAGAGTCTCAGAGGTCCCCAGGCAGCATTACTGGTTCCTGCTCCTGGGGAATCGCCCTGGTCGAGAAGCTTGGCTGAACATGAGACAAAGAAGCAACAAACCAGGCCACACCCACCATGCCTTTACACTAAACCCTGCCATGAGTCTTTTAATAAATACTTTGCTAGGCGCTGCTGGAAACGTGGAGATATTTAATGTTTCCCTCAAAGACCTTACAAGCTGCTGAAGCTAGTGACTACAAGTCTGAGTCTGGAACTAGACTTGGTTCCAAAATACTCTGCCATCTAACAGATGGTGGGCCCTAGCAAGCTGTGGGATTTCTCACAGCCCTGGCTTCCTGGTCTGTAATGTGGACAAAACAGCTTTTCTGGTTAGAAATTGTTACAACAGAACCTTTGTTCCTCCCACCATGTTTCCACACGGACAGAATGCCAAGGGAGTAACATTTTGCCCACACCTCTTCCTTTCCAGGGGAGGAAGGAGTCAATGGTTATGGAGTAACAGTCTCTGGACTAGGTTCTCAGTGGGTGGAGCTAATTTATTCAAAAGGCTGCGTGACTGAGGCTGTTTCTTTTATTGTCTCCCTGCTCTACACCAGTGCAAGGCAGAAGTGCTGAGTAAATAGGTGACTCTGAAAGTGAAAGTGGAGAGTGAAAAAGTTGGCTTAAAGCTCAACATTCAGAAAACGAAGATCATGGCATCTGGTCCCATCACTTCATGGGAAATAGATGGGGAAACAGTGAAAACAGTGTCAGACTTTATTTTGGGGGGCTCCAAAATCACTGCAGATGGTGACTGCAGCCATGAAATTAAAAGATGCTTACTCCTTGGAAAGAGATATGTGTGTAAAGCATCTGTCTATCATAGGCATCCATAAAAGATTACTAAAGTCATTTTAGTTCAGTTAGTAGACCAGAGAGGAGGGTCTCCATATACATCTGAGATTCAGGCTTCAAGTAGAGGCTTCTGTGGGGAGAACAAACATAAATTGGGCCTCCAGAGGTGAGGAAAGAAATATTAGGACATTTTGGATGGGAAGATTTACATGAGTAAAAGTATGGATATACGAACACTTTCCAGTTCAATGTAACCTGGCTCCTACTTTTTCAGCATTTCTTGCCTTTTGTCCATCTCTGATGTAACCTTCTCTCTTACTGGAGTGAGTAGTCAAGCTTCCCTCTTCATCCACCAGGGTCTTTCTGTTCTCACAGCCTTCATCCACAGCCTCCTTCCCCAGTGTCAGTCCTCTCTTTCTCTCTCATGATAATAGAGGCTTCCCTGAATGAGGATGACACTTCCCTGCCTGCCTTGCAGCTCGGTACGATTATGTCACTCAGTTCTGGCGAAGAGGGTGTGAATGAAAGTCAGGTGCACAACTTCTAGCTCGGGCCCTTGAAACAGGGAGCTCTGCCCTCCCTTCCTGCTTGTCTGTCCTTTCCATGTGTGCCTAGTCCCCAGTCGTGTCCGACTCTTTGTGGCCCCGTGAACATTAGCCCGCCAGGCTCCTGCGTCCATGGTATTCTGCAGGCAAGAATACTGGAGGGGGTCGCCATTTCCTTCTCTAGTCCTTTCCATGTAGGGGGCCTCATCCCTGCCCTTCTTCCTGGGAGCCTTTCCTCACGTACCAGTGACCAACAACGAGTCATCTTGTGTCATGGGGACAAAAGCTGTGTCCTCAGGATGCAGAACAGTCTAGAAGGAATCAATACCACAGGCAACTTTGTAAAGCAGAGCCCCTTATTAACCACTCTGGAGAAGGGAAAGGCTACCCACTCCAGTATTCTGACCTGGAGAATTCCATGGACAGTCGCAAAGAGTCGGACATGAGTGAGGGACTTTCACTTTCACTTATTAACCATGTAAACTACTGTGATTTGGTCTCTTCATATGCTGCCAGAATGACTTCAATCAACACTGGTGCTTTTCGCTGTTCTGTGGGGGGAGGCTCTTCCTGGAAGAGGAAAGGGCAAGGATACATTTGCAGGTAGAGAGAACACTGTAAATACACGATTGAAAGCTAGAGGGACCCCTGAAAGTACCTGGGTATGTCTGGGGTTAAGTTTGAGGTGGAGAAAGAGTGGGGAGAGAAAGAAGAGGCTGGCAGGGCCCAAACCTTACAGGTTTCCCTGGAACTCTGCCTACAGCCTCTCTAGATAGCACCATTAAAATAACTGAATTTCTGTCCCCTTGATAATGTACCTAACCAATTGCTTATTAATATTTCCATGTCTGGAACATTGAGTTGATCCATAAAACCAATGGGAAATTTTCAAATAAAGCCATTAATGGTTTCTGCACCAATGGGCCTTAGACAATATGGTGAAGTTTTTCTCAAATATTCAGGTGTCATCAGCAGCACCTGATCCTTGGACTTGAACTCAGAAATAACTTCAGTGAGAGTTATAAGCATAGATCACAGTGCATGCCCTCAAGTTATTAAGTTCTCCTCTCCCTCTCCTGGAGTATAAAAATGGTATTCATTCACATTACAAATATGTGTAATCCACACAATGCCTAGCATTACAAATTGCACCTTGTAGACATTTGGTAAAATTTAGTCAAATTGGGTCAGGCTAATACATTCCTTAAACTTCTAGTTAGTGGAGTTTTACCCAATCGGATATTATAGTTTTTTCATCCAGGTTTGTACATATGCTTACAAATATAATTGGATGGAATCATAGTTTTTCTGGGAATTATTGCTATCCTCCACAGAGCCACTTCTTCACTCTCATAAAACATGCCTGACAAAAGAAAAGGAAAAATTCCTTGTTATGATGATTGGTGCCTTATTTCTGTGATTTCCTAGAAAGCAAAATCAAGATATACGCTTGGCATATTGGTTTTTGAAAGCAGCAGCAGCAGTTTTGTCAGAGAAACAGACTCATGAGAACTGCCAGCAGTGTTCGGGCACACCACTGGCATGTATTGGCATGCATTTTTTAAAAATCATTTTAGGCTAATCTCCTTGTATACCAAGGCAGAGGGTCAATAGGTACTCTCTCAGACTGAAAATAGTTTAAAATTGTAAATAATGGTGGCTCTTACACACTGTTGAGTCAAGATGACATTGTTCACTTATGCCTTATCTATCCAACAACTTCCAGTTCTCTCGCTCCAAACACAGAGCAACAATAAGTAAAATATAAGAGAGAATCCTAAAGGAAATCCTAAGGGAAATCAATCCTGAATATTTGTTGAAAGGACTGATGCTGAAGCTGAAGCTCCAATACTTTGGCCACCTGATACAAAGAGCCAACTCATTAGAAAAGACCCTGATGCTGGGAAAGATTGAAGGCAGGAGGAGAAGGGGATCAGAAGATGAGATGGTTAGATAGCATCACCGACTCAATGGACATGAGTCTGAGCAAACTCCAGGAGACAGTGAAAGACAGGGAAGCCTGGTGTGCTGCAGTCCATGGGGTGGCAGAGACGGACATGACTTAGTGACTGAACCACAACAAGAGAGAAAATGTGGAGACATAACCCTGTTCAAAATCAAGAGAGACATCTCCATGGACCAGAAATGAAAAGCAGGAAGAGAGATATGTCACAGTGAGCATCCAGGACTCAAGGCTGGGAAACGAACTGGGGGATGGGGCATAATTTGGATCCTAGAATATAAGAGAAGTAACTGCCTCCAGTATGGGGGGGGCGGGGGGTGGTGGTAGCAGAGCCAGGCTCTTTGCCCCACATCAGGAGTTTGAAGGGGTACTTTCTACTCTTGAAAGGAAGCTGAAAAAGTCTGTGTCAACTTCCAAGGGTTACATTTCACATGAAATGGCAAGCTCAAGAAAGCAGGGAGAACAGAGGCTTACAACCAGGACCTCCCTCAGTCAAGCTGCTGACTCAGTGGAAAAAACTGAAATATTTATTGCCGGGCTAGAGCCCCAGGCTGCTGATGTAAAGAGCTGGTTCTGAACTAAGGGTCTCAAGAGGTAAGATGGAGACAGCCACACATCTGTTAGGCAGGGAGGAGTGCTAGGAGAGAGAAAGTGATTTATTCAAGATCAACCTGGAAATCAAAAATTTTAAAAATGCATGAAAAAGTGATATCAGTGAAAAATGGCAGAGTAATGGCTTCCCAAAGTTTTCTTTTCCATAAAAGCAATGAGAAAACTAATAAACATTTTCAAAATCAACTTTTTCAGAAGTCTGAAAGTTAATTAAAGGCTTGTAGTGCTCTGAGGATCATTTCTCCAAGAGAAGCATCTTACTCTTGCTAAGAAGAACAAGTGCTCTGGTACTTTAATTTGCCCTAGTCCCATCTCACACCCTGCAGCTCCACAGTAACCATGAAAATCAGCCTATGGTCACAGGAAACACCGGCAGCCTGACAGCCACCAGGGCAGAAAAGGGTGGAAGCTTCTTCAGATCCCAGAGGACTGTCATCATTTAACTGTCTAGTGGTTGCTCGAAAGATTCCACTTAGAAGACTGCCTTTATTCGACTTAGCTCAAAGCTCACACAGCACTGAGGAAGATATCTACCAACCCCTAGATTTCGATACTCAGCTAAACTGTCCTTCCAGAAGAAGGGTAAAATACAAATGTTTTCCCCATATGCACTGTTTACTACCCATTGACTTTTGCATCAGGAAGAAGTCTGGAATCAAAGAGGAGAATTCAAAGAAAATGATGAACGTAGAAACTGGTAAAATAGGTTAGCAAATTTAATTATTGACTGTATAATAATCATCACATCATGTCTTGTATTTAAACAGAGAAGTGAAAATAAGGACCTAGACTGTGATAATAAGGAGACTGACAAATCAATGTGAAAAAGTGTGCAAACATCCTTGACTTTCTGAAAAGATGAGTAGAGATACTGAATAATTTCAGACTGTATTAGAGAAATCAGATATTAAATATACACATTAAGTTTTTAAATGTTGCCACTAAAGGAATATAAATAAAATCTATGCTTCCTAATCAGCAGGAGCAAAAGGGGGAACAATATGTAGAAAACTTTATAGAACAAGGGCAAGAAAGAAAAAAAAAATGTAATTCCAAAAACCAGGGATCAAATAAACAGATTAATAGCAGAAGACTATCTGATTTAATTAAAAGAAAATAACAAAGGTTCTGACCACTTAAAATTTTTCATACCTTTAATCTCTTCAGAGGAATCTTTAGCAATAAATCTCGCATTTTGAAGAAATGTTTATCTGATAAATTCCATCCCATTTATTTCTCTGTGGTTAAATTCAAGCATAATTAAATGGAATACTTTCAATTTTAAACTAGCATGGACTGTATAAAGCTTTTCTTATAAAAATCTTTCTTTTCTCTCTTTCTCCCCCATTTCTTCCCTCCTTTCTCCTTTTTTGGTATATTCACACACAGATGTTCAAATAGACGTAACAGAACTGAGCAACTGAGCAACTGAGCACACACACAATACACACATAGGCCGCTGTTGATGGCAAGCCCTGATTTTTGCACTGGGCCAATCTTGAGGGGAAACCCAAAAGTTCAAGGTTTATCGTTAGAAATTCCACTTACCCCAGAGGATTTGTGAGACGAACGGGCGTTGCTGACGCCGTGGGAGGAGAAAGAGCGGCAGCGTTTCTGTGCACTCTGCTGCTAACAGCTTAACAAATCCCACAGACCCTCCTCAACTCCGTCTCCAGTGTCGTGACCAACTGGGAAGGCCTGCTTCCTTCCTTGCCCCTTTCCTTCCCTCTCAGTCTTCCAGCTTTGGACTCTAGCTCCCCAACTGCTGTACCCTTAACCCCTTTCCCTTTTTTATGCAAGGCAATTCAGCTTTGTTGCAGCCCTTCCAAAAGTCCCATTACCTGTATCCATCATCTGGCTCAGCAGTACAAGAATGTCCAAGTAACAAGGTGAAGTCGCTCAGTCGTGTCCGACTCTTTGTGACCCCGTGGACTGTAGCCTACCAGGCTGCTCCGTCCATAGGATTCTCCAGGCAAGAACACTGGAGTGGGTTGCCATTTCCTTCTCCAGGGGATCTTCCCGACCCAGGGATCGAACCCAGGTCTCCCGCATTGGAGGCAGATGCTTTAACCTCTGAGCCACCAGGGAAGCCCAAGTAACAAAGACAGTGAATAACAATGGACCTCTTTCCTTTCACCCAAGAAATGACAAGGGAACACAAAACTTGCCATAAGTTCTAATCACCAGTATTTTTTCAATGAAATCATATTGCTGAGAGAAAAATTAGAATAAGATACTGAGATGCTTTCTCTCAGAGAGGGAGAGAGAAGAAAAATCATTGTTTGATTTTAATCTACATGATTCCAGCCTTGGTGATAACTGGCTTGGGGTGGGGGTAGGGATCTATACACGGAAATTACTATTTTTTTTATTGCCAGCTTGTTATTCTGTCATATGTTGTTCTATAATTCTATCAGTTACTTCCAACTCATGGGTGTTTTGTTTTGTTTTTTGGCTTTCACTTTCCTGCCTTTGTAGATGGTACTTTGTTGAACAGGTTTAGGAATTTTCAATAAAAACACCAAAATTCCATCACTTTACCACAGTATTATTGTTTCAATTTCCCTTGTGTTCTATGTATTTATTTACAGCCATGCCCTAAGATGAATTCACCCACCTTTTGATGCTGTGTTAAATCCATTTGGATGTCTTATTCTTCCTTTCCATCTTTTTGACAGTTTACACTGATTAAATCGTCAGCATTTCATAAGTGATATTTCTATCTTTTAAGACATTCATATCTTTCTTGATCCACAACCTTGGTGATGGGATTCTAGTGAAGGATCAAGTCAAAAGGAGGCTTTATAATTGATTGTACTTAGTGCCTTGGGTACCATTGAAAAGTGCATTTGAAATATTAAATTTTGAAGAAAGGATTTTTAGCAAACATCCTAACAAGTCCTTAAATTATTCAAAAGTAGATTAAGGAAGCTCTGAGGATCATTTCTCCAAGAGAAGCATCTTACTCTTGCTAAGAAGAACAAGTGCTCTGGTACTTTAATTTGCCCTAGTCCCATCTCACACCCTGCAGCTCCACAGTAACCATGAAAATCAGCCTATGGTCACAGGAAACACCGGCAGCCTGACAGCCACCAGGGCAGAAAAGGGTGGAAGCTTCTTCAGATCCCAGAGGACTGTCATCATTTAACTGTCTAGTGGTTGCTCGAAAGATTCCACTTAGAAGACTGCCTTTATTCGACTTAGCTCAAAGCTCACACAGCACTGAGGAAGATATCTACCAACCCCTAGATTTCGATACTCAGCTAAACTGTCCTTCCAGAAGAAGGGTAAAATACAAATGTTTTCCCCATATGCACTGTTTACTACCCATTGACTTTTGCATCAGGAAGAAGTCTGGAATCAAAGAGGAGAATTCAAAGAAAATGATGAACGTAGAAACTGGTAAAATAGGTTAGCAAATTTAATTATTGACTGTATAATAATCATCACATCATGTCTTGTATTTAAACAGAGAAGTGAAAATAAGGACCTAGACTGTGATAATAAGGAGACTGACAAATCAATGTGAAAAAGTGTGCAAACATCCTTGACTTTCTGAAAAGATGAGTAGAGATACTGAATAATTTCAGACTGTATTAGAGAAATCAGATATTAAATATACACATTAAGTTTTTAAATGTTGCCACTAAAGGAATATAAATAAAATCTATGCTTCCTAATCAGCAGGAGCAAAAGGGGGAACAATATGTAGAAAACTTTACAGAACAAGGGCAAGAAAGAAAAAAAAAATGTAATTCCAAAAACCAGGGATCAAATAAACAGATTAATAGCATAAGACTATCTGATTTAATTAAAAGAAAATAACAAAGGTTCTGACCACTTAAAATTTTTCATACCTTTAATCTCTTCAGAGGAATCTTTAGCAATAAATCTCGCATTTTGAAGAAATGTTTATCTGATAAATTCCATCCCATTTATTTCTCTGTGGTTAAATTCAAGCATAATTAAATGGAATACTTTCAATTTTAAACTAGCATGGACTGTATAAAGCTTTTCTTATAAAAATCTTTCTTTTCTCTCTTTCTCCCCCATTTCTTCCCTCCTTTCTCCTTTTTTGGTATATTCACACACAGATGTTCAAATAGACGTAACAGAACTGAGCAACTGAGCAACTGAGCACACACACAATACACACATAGGCCGCTGTTGATGGCAAGCCCTGATTTTTGCACTGGGCCAATCTTGAGGGGAAACCCAAAAGTTCAAGGTTTATCGTTAGAAATTCCACTTACCCCAGAGGATTTGTGAGACGAACGGGCGTTGCTGACGCCGTGGGAGGAGAAAGAGCGGCAGCGTTTCTGTGCACTCTGCTGCTAACAGCTTAACAAATCCCACAGACCCTCCTCAACTCCGTCTCCAGTGTCGTGACCAACTGGGAAGGCCTGCTTCCTTCCTTGCCCCTTTCCTTCCCTCTCAGTCTTCCAGCTTTGGACTCTAGCTCCCCAACTGCTGTACCCTTAACCCCTTTCCCTTTTTTATGCAAGGCAATTCAGCTTTGTTGCAGCCCTTCCAAAAGTCCCATTACCTGTATCCATCATCTGGCTCAGCAGTACAAGAATGTCCAAGTAACAAGGTGAAGTCGCTCAGTCGTGTCCGACTCTTTGTGACCCCGTGGACTGTAGCCTACCAGGCTGCTCCGTCCATAGGATTCTCCAGGCAAGAACACTGGAGTGGGTTGCCATTTCCTTCTCCAGGGGATCTTCCCGACCCAGGGATCGAACCCAGGTCTCCCGCATTGGAGGCAGACGCTTTAACCTCTGAGCCACCAGGGAAGCCCAAGTAACAAAGACAGTGAATAACAATGGACCTCTTTCCTTTCACCCAAGAAATGACAAGGGAACACAAAACTTGCCATAAGTTCTAATCACCAGTATTTTTTCAATGAAATCATATTGCTGAGAGAAAAATTAGAATAAGATACTGAGATGCTTTCTCTCAGAGAGGGAGAGAGAAGAAAAATCATTGTTTGATTTTAATCTACATGATTCCAGCCTTGGTGATAACTGGCTTGGGGTGGGGGTAGGGATCTATACACGGAAATTACTATTTTTTTTATTGCCAGCTTGTTATTCTGTCATATGTTGTTCTATAATTCTATCAGTTACTTCCAACTCATGGGTGTTTTGTTTTGTTTTTTGGCTTTCACTTTCCTGCCTTTGTAGATGGTACTTTGTTGAACAGGTTTAGGAATTTTCAATAAAAACACCAAAATTCCATCACTTTACCACAGTATTATTGTTTCAATTTCCCTTGTGTTCTATGTATTTATTTACAGCCATGCCCTAAGATGAATTCACCCACCTTTTGATGCTGTGTTAAATCCATTTGGATGTCTTATTCTTCCTTTCCATCTTTTTGACAGTTTACACTGATTAAATCGTCAGCATTTCATAAGTGATATTTCTATCTTTTAAGACATTCATATCTTTCTTGATCCACAACCTTGGTGATGGGATTCTAGTGAAGGATCAAGTCAAAAGGAGGCTTTATAATTGATTGTACTTAGTGCCTTGGGTACCATTGAAAAGTGCATTTGAAATATTAAATTTTGAAGAAAGGATTTTTAGCAAACATCCTAACAAGTCCTTAAATTATTCAAAAGTAGATTAAGGAACAAATTACACACACAAGGATAAAAACAATCCCATAATCAAGGGATGGTTCAAATGTTTAAAATAACTCTTAGAAATGAAATTATCAGAAGTACCCTTAGACAATTAGATAACAAATACTTAACATGTCAAAAGATGATAAAATGAAAAAGAATATGATAATTGAATAGATATAAAAACATCTACAGGCATATGGGTGAATTTTCAGAGAATTGGTTACTAGATGAATTGATAATTATGCAACATGGTTTTCAGGGATTTGACCTGTTACCATTTCAACTCAGTTGCAACCTGAAAATTCATTCGTGTTCTATTTCCTTCTCATTTCACATTATAACTAAAGCATTTTCTTCTTTGTCACATATTCTTTACGAAATTAATTGCTATCTCAATGACATTTGTTTTTTTCTAATTATAAAAGTAATACGTGTTTGTGACAGATAATTTGAAAAATACACAAAAAGTATGAAGGAAAAAGAAATCAACCATAATCCCATCATCTGCCAGTAACCATTGTTTCTTTTTAATGAGCATCATCCCAGTCTTGGTGGTCTTGGGTTGGGGTTTAGGGAGGGGACCTATATATGGCAATTACTATCTTTTATTGTCAGTTTATTATTCTCTCATAAATTGAGAGATTCTCTCTATATATAATTCAATTAGCTACTTCCATTTCTGGGTTTTTTTTTTTTTTTTTTTTTTTTTACTTTTTTTTTTTTTTTTTTTTTTGTCGGTTTTTTTTTTTTTTTTTTTTTTTTTTTTTTTTTTTGGTGGTTTGTTT